>JAUMHR010000052.1:18275229-18288159 GCA_032361145.1 Enteromius fasciolatus
TAAACAGAATGAGAACATGGATCCATCATGCCTTGTTACCACTGTGCAGGCTGCTGGTGGTGGTGTAATGGTGTGGGTCATGTTTTATATATACAATGCTTTTGCTGCTCTTGAGATGGGATACGAGTGAGGATATGGTCAGGTTTTGTGGTTTGGGTAGATCTAAGGGGTAGGGTCAACATTGTAATTATTAATGTTACAGATGTAATAATGTGCAGTGTTTCCTAAAAGTAGGTTAATATTTGTATATACAATAAGCACATTGTATCAAATGGTGTAAATGTTAATACATAGCAAAGGCATAATATAAAGTGGTAAAGTGTAGATTTACAGTACAAGATGATAGTACGATCATACGATGCTTGTCAAATTACACCAGTCATCTCTAAAACATCTACAATGTTAAAAAAATATCGACTTCACTCTCATCTTCCTCTTTCTTTACATTTTTTTTTATTATGCAACATGGCACATCTAAAGCAGACATTTTGAGCCACTGATGATTGAAAGCAAAAAGCTGAATCGCTGAGTTAGGATGTGCTGCATAATGACAAATTTAAGAAAAGTTCCAGAAAAAAAAACGTTTTCTGGAGCTATTCAACCTGAGCCGCTACACTACGCGGTGATTTCATCTTTTAATTTCAGTTGGAACTTTTAATCAAAAAAATCTGTATATTTATATACAAAACACCCAGTCTTTAATTGAACAGCCATGGAGGTGTATATGAAAAATGAAACTACTTCCAGCCAACGGTCAACTCCTCATAAATGTCTGGTGGGTCATCTACTGTGAGCCTACTAATGCCAAAAAGTAGATTTATTTTAACTGATTTGGATTTGAGTCACCTCCTAACTGTCAAAGTAAACAACTTGAATATTTTTATGTTCATCTAAGATTAGTTACATGCTTATTCATAATTGTCCAAAATTAAGACCACAAAATATGGTCTACATTGCTACTCTATCATGTGTGAATTATGGTTTTAAGGTCTTAAGTCTTTTATTAAAGCGAAGTGCAAATTTGGGCCATGTCACAGATGCAGGTGATAGATTGGTGACTTCCCAGTATTTTCAGGAAGGGACAGCTGTATGATAGGCAGAAAATACTGGAGGACCTTCTCAACTTTGGTCTGCTCATGCAGTTTATAGATCTTCCAATTTACAGTAAGGTGCTTTCTCCCCATCAGTATTTTTTTTTCTTTTCTGTGAATCTTTATTCTGGATAGTACAGTGTATGAAAGAAAAATAATAGGTCTGGAAATTAGTAATTGCATATTGGGTTCTGAAATAGAGCTTAAAAGAGTATTGTGTTATGAATAGGTCTGTCAGATGTTAAAGAGCTGGACTGAGAGATTAGATATCGGGTGCGATACTAACTGGCGTGCGACTGTAGTTTATAGTCCAGGTAATCAGCTATCAAACAAATTTACACAATGTCATACTCAGTTAAATGATGTTCAGCAGAATTTTTTTTTAAAAAAGAAACGGGTTTGGAGCAACCTGAGGGTGAGTAAAAATGACACATTGTGGAAAATGCCTGACTCAAGATACATTACAATATGTTTGGAACACATTTTGCAGAAAAATTTATGTTTGAACCAGAAAAATAGGTAACCATAGCAACTGTGGTCTGCTCTAGTACTTTCCAGGCATTTCAGATCATTATTTCAGACAAAACAAAGTTAGGCCTAAATAATCATAAAAACAGTGATATGGTGAAATGGTGTTAAATCATATGATGCCGTAGGTTTTTTTTAATCATTTTGTATGTATTTGTCTGTGCAAAGGTATTAGGATGCAAAAAGAGAATTCCATGTTAATGTTCCAACTGTCAATCTGTATTTCTCCATTCAAGAGCAAAAAATGCAAGAGACCTCAACAGTGGCTCGCGTGCTATCAGAGACTGCTCTGACACGGACACAGAACACAGCGTGTGAGAACTGAATTGAGTTTTCATGTTTTTTTTTTCCACTCTAAAGTTTTGCTTTCAATCAAACAGCCTTAAAAACGTGCAATTGAAAAACGTTTGTGACGAGGCATAGCAGTGATAATTGTCACCACCATTCTTCCCACTAGCTTCAGCCCTGGCAATCACATCACACTGATGTGTTGTGGCTAATAAGGTTGTGGAAAACAAACATACAACATACATATGGCCTCTCAGTGGGTCCTCTTTCAAATGGTTCTTGGATGGGTGACTGTTTAGAGACAACCTTTCACAGGGATTTTATCGATGACAGGTGGCTTCTTCACAATGCCATCCATTGTGTGTTTCCTTGTATTGATTTTTTTTTTTTTAGAGGACATTTAAACATTAATTATTTAGTAATTGAGAGATTTCATATTTATTACTATATTATTACAGTTAACAGTTACAGGTTTGCCATGTTATTTTACATTGAACATGTAAATTTACAGTCTATTTCATGTAATTTTACACTTTTCCCCTGTATTTCAGAAATACGGGAAAAAAACGTAAAAAATAACAGGAATAGTCTGTAAAATTACAGTTTTTTTTACAGTGTACATGGGACATTATATTGGTGACAAGCAACATATGTCGAAACACCATTTAAACTATGCATTGTTTGTCTACTTTGAACACAGAATATCCATGTAAAGTGGGGTAACTGTTATATTGCACAGGTAAACATTGTTGTCCTAATAATATGCTAGTGAGTGTAAGAGGGTGTTTGGTGTCAGGATTAGAGAGTGACTGAATTACAAGAGGAATGCAAACAGAGGCCTGGGAAGTTTCTTGATGGTAGAGAATGCCAAACGTCAAAAACAGCATGTCTCAAATAGCCCATGGATCAACGTATCAGATAACCACACTGTAATTGTAAAAACTGTGCACACATAAAATAACATAAATCTTTCTAGAGAAAACATTTAATTTAGTTAATTTTTCTAGTTAATTACATTGAATCACTGGCTCATTTGAACTAGAATGATGTCAAATCTAATTCATTTTACACTGGCTTTATTACTTTGAACCACTAGAGCGTGCTATAGTGTACTTCTCATGCTTTCACATTGACATTTTATTAAACGGTAGCTATCTTTAAGTTTACATGTTTTCTTTTGTGGATGTTGTTTCCTATCTAATACATTATCACAGGCTATTTAGGCCTGTCTATTTGTAAAAAAAAAAAAAAAACATCTATACTTTTAAATAACATTATAAACTGAATATATAAATGTATAAATGCCAATAAAAATAAACAAGTTTATTGTCGTTGTGATATCAAGGAATGGTATTTAGTTCAGGCCATTTCCTCTTTTAGAGGAAGGTAAAATGAGCACATTTTGCATGACACTGGCTGATGTTTCAGGCAGACAATGAAAGTGTTTTTGCCAAAGTCTGAGGCATGTCGGGGCATGTTGTTCATTTATTTTCATGCAGCTCTTTATTTATTGTACTTTCTTGACTGGGGTTTATTTTTGTGCACAACTTTTATGCTAAATAATTCACAGCTGGCTCGTAATCGGCGTATAAAACGGATTGGATTGCTTTTTGAAGAAAGGACAAATCCTTTTAAGTTTTCGCATGAGATGTCGCGCGCGCACAAAGGGTCAACACCGTTGTCGTGTGAGAGTGAAATTTCAGCATGGTGTCTGTCTGCATTCACTGGAATGCGATTGCAACCCCCTTTGTTATGGTGAGAAGCTGGAAGAATGTTCAATTAAAATTCCTTAGGCTGACCTGTTGCCAAAAGGTATTTTAAAGCGACGGCTATTTGACTAAGAATGCGCCTCGTCATTGATGAGCAGGTACTCCGCACTCAGCTGAGTGTGCATTCAAACATAAACCAGTAGTGAGCGCTGCACTTTCACAATATTCTGGCATCCACGCTATAATCTGCACAAGAACGATTAATAAGACTGCTTTTCATCTGCGGCCAAATCAGACGAGCAGAAAACGTGACTATATTTATACTGTGGCAACAATAGAGACAATTTGGGAAAACTGAATACTAGGTTTGAACCTTTTTTGGTTTAGGACAATGTTTGTTGAAGTACTTCTGATGAAGAGAAGAGCATCTCGGTTCACATGCACAGTAATCGGACTGGCAGTAATTGGAAAATAATTTCCGTGAATCGGATCTTTTGAACACATTTCAAAGAAAGATCTAAAAAAAAGAGAATCGTTACGTCATTACGTAAAGCGTTCCGTTTTACATTTTAAATGTTTTCTTAACAAGAATGGCTGTTGCCGTTTTGTATAGGATCTAATTATAATTGGCAGAATCAAGAAACTACAGTAAAAACGTCTTGGTTGATGTGATACCCTATAAAACTGCCACAAAACAAGTTCTCCTTTAATGAGTCGGCGAGTGGTTGACTCGAGAACCGTTCTTCTTATTAATTCGGCGTACTGATTCTGATCGGTTTTGTGCAGCGGTTCAACCAGTTCATTTAAAAAAAGATAGAAAGATCCGACTCAAAAGAACCAATCGTTTACGATTCGGACATCGCTACTGGGCTGGGGGTGCGAGGGGCGGGTGTTAGTATAAATTGCCTCTCACTACATATGCCTTGCCTGTCCTCTGAACTTTGAGACAGCCACAAGCATCACTCAAAGAAATGCAACAGACTGGAAATTAATCAAAGCAACTCTTTAGTAGCCTACAAAAACTAGTAAACGTCGTTTCCCGCAAACCGCCTAGCATGGATGTTTACCATCTATTCTGTGCATCGTGCCGAAAAATGGGGAAAAAACAAACAACGGTAAGAGAGAGTGATAATGGCATGTCTGAGGTTGTACTATGTATTCGCGTAATTACATGTTTAGGATTATTCATGACGACATGTAAAACTTCGAGAGAAGTTGGGAGAGTCATCTTTGTTTTAAGCGTATAGCCGTTTCTTGGTTGCGTCACTGATAAGGATAATAGCGTCTCCACAGTTACTTTGAACTTTTCGTGTCACTCTTTGCTCGCGTGATTGAAATCAGCGCAATCACATCAGCAACCTCTGTTTAACGACACGGCTTGACTGCGGATCCGCGCTCAAATGTGTTTTCATTTCACAGATGCGCTCACTGATACTCTTCATTCTGTCACTGTGCGTGGTCGCATCCCCCGCGAGGACAGGGGAGACTCTCTGCGGTGGAGAACTAGTGGATACTCTTCAGTTCGTGTGTGGAGAAGATGGGTTTTATATCAGTAAGTGTGACTCTTACAGTGCTGGCTGATGGCTGTCAGGAATTCTAAACATCTGCATCGCTATTTGTCTTGTAGAAGTGGTCACAGTTTGGCATTGTCATCTGTCTTGTCTTTCAAATTGCTGTTTGTATAGTTCCATGTGCACTAATGACTTTCACAATGAGGAAACGTGCCTTTTATTGCTTTCTGGCAAGTATTCCCAGTGAAAGCCATTAGTGCTGTTAATTGCTGTTAAATGTCAGTGTTTTGGGGAAACAAGGAATTTGTGTGTGCAAGTTATTTATTTGTTTGCAAAAGATCTCTCTCTCTTTCTCTCTGTCTCTCTTTCTCGTCCCCTATATTCCTATCAGATGACGGTGGACTTCCCCCTTTTGTACCTCTCCTGCTGTTCTTTATCTTTTATCTCTGTTTGGTAGGTAAATGGCAAGGTTAAAGGATCCATTTTGCTAGCTATTCACACATCCATGGGAACACAGAACAATATTTGTTTTTCTGTGTACTGTTCTTTGTGACATTCTAAAGTCCTTATCAAATTGCTTAGTGCCAGAAATGAAAAGGGAGTCACGAACAACAGGAAAGAAGGGATCTGTTGATGCAGTCTCGGATTTCAGAAATCCTAGAAACATGCCAGCAGCCACATGTGGGATTTTGTGAAATATAAACAATAGGGTGTGAATTGGTAGCATTGGTCGCTTTCCAGGGGAACCCCGGAGTTGATCGCTTACCTTCTCTTCCCCCCCACCCAGGCAGGCCGAACAGATCAAACAGCCGCCGTCCTCAGAGAGGAATCGTGGAAGAATGCTGCTTTCGGAGCTGCGAGCTGCGTCTGCTGCAGCAGTACTGCGCAAAGCCCTTGAAGTCTGAGCGAGATGTTTCCTCCAGCTCGCTGCAGGCCTTCCCAGTATCGCAGGCTCTTCACAAGGTACATGGAGCTGTTTATCTCCCCCTCCCCCCTTCGAAAGCCCAGCACAATGATTTTGCTGAACCCACAAACACAGACTCTGACTAGACAGGCTGGTCAGACACGCAGCCTGTTTTTATCACGCCAAAATCAATATTAACCACGTCTCCACTCTCAGAAGCGCTGAACAATGTAGAAAATAACAGAGATCATCAGAAACCTGCAGACTGCGTTAAAGATGATGTAGGAACAACACAGAGAGAGATAGTTAGTTGCACAAACAAAAGCCCATGGTAACACCATAAAACTCTATTACACAGCATGTGCAATGATGTCATTATTCCAAGCACCAAAACAAGTACAAGTGTTATGCCGCATTCTGGCAAATTTTTGTGCCATGTGCTCTTGGCATGGAAATATGTTAAGCGTTGGCAAGACAGTTGGCCAGCTGGCCATGGCTTGGATTTAGAAAATAACAAAAACAAACAACCCAATAACAACACAATAGTCAGCCCCACTTGAGAACAGTACGTTCGCACTGTAAGTCAAGGAGGGTATTGTTTCTCTCACCCTGTTCAGCAAATAAGAGGTCAGCCTATCTATAGTTGGGATGTGTTTGCTGTACTGGAGTAGCCTATTTCTGTGACACATTCGATTTCAAGCTACACTTTGGCTTTGTCCGTAATCATAATGAAGTTTACGTCTACATAATTTGCATTCAAGAGACACATTTCATCAGCTCAGCCCATGACCTTTCTGTTGGTAGCACGATCGGTGTGTTTCAAAAACCTATAAAGCAATGAATTACACAACATTCATCTGTTTTGCAGGACATCACAGGAGGGCCTCTTGGTGTGAAGTATTCCAAATATGAAGTATGGCAAAGAAAGGCTGCCCAGAGGTTAAGGAGAGGGGTCCCATCCATCCTGCTTGCCAGAAAGTTTAGGAGGCAGGTGGAGAAAATCCAAAATGAGGAGCAAACCAGATTCCACCGGCCCCTCATGACCCTTCCCAGCAGACACCCTGCCATCCTTCCACACATTCAGACCAGCACGTCCCACAAATGATGGCCACCTTTCCCAAATGGGAACGAACAAGGGATTATAGCCAAGTCTTGGTCAGTAGAGGCACTTTTTTCATGAGTCATACCACTCGCCCACCGTCTTTCTCAAATCCAGATTATAAACACTCTGTGTGTTATCAGCCTTCGAAACACTAGAAGGTAACGTTGAAAGTGAATGTAACGGGACAAGAGAGATGAATGCAGTCTCGATGGGGATGCCCAGAACTGATGCTGAGGAAGCTGCCACAACGCAAAAGTCCGCCATCTGCAAAAGCATTTATGGTTCTGTCTTGCTTGCACCCTATTTTAAATGTCATATTTTATGGAATGAATTTATCGAGGTTAGAGTCTTTTACCTGCACCTTTAAAATGCCACACGTGGCATAAAGACAGAAGAAAAGTAAGGAAAATGTTGGCTGGCTGTGCAAAGCCAAGGACTGATGTTAACAGCACTATTTTTTATGGACTGCTAAATATGATAACATTATGGTGCTAACTTGGACTCTAAAGGAGTTTGCTAAAGTTTTTCCGTTTTAGGAAAAAATTAAGATTGTATTCAAAAGACATTTCAGTAAGACTGGTGGTTTGGAGATGAGCTCAACCAGGAAAAACTGTATCTGTGTTTGGCTGTTCGAGATCCATAATCTGTGCCCTGGAGAATGAAGGTGAAGCCTTTGCTATCAAATGACGAAGCATTGCAATCGAAGACAAAAATATCAATCTGAGGACATCTGCAATCGAGTCATCTTGGACTTTGGGCAAGAGCAGTCTGACATGTTTTCAGGTGTCATATATTGTATCCATAACATTCCTGTTTCTGGTTTGAGTTTCTGCCGTTTTATCTTTGCAAATCGTCTTCGCTGTTATGTAGACAGCATTTTACACTTATACACAAAACAAAAAAAACGAACAATCTTTTTAAAGGGAAGATCAGCAATAATCTCTTGCATATTTTCAACTTACAATCATAGTATTCCAGTGCTTTTGCTTTTTAAAAAAATACTTGAATATGTATGAATAGTATCATAAGATGTTGTCATTGACCCTAATATGACCAGTCTTGCAAATTGAGCCACCAAACATTTTCTTTAAGTAATGGCACTGTATCAAGGCGTTATTTATTTTGACGTAACCCATAAAATTCAGTCCCAATGAAAGATTACATGCACAACTGGCAGTTTTTTTTGTATATTATCTTTTTTTTAGTTGTTCTGCTTATGTACTGTATGTAGATGCTATGTACCAAAAAATTTTATGTCTCCTTTTATAAGTAAAGTCAATGGAAGCTTCTAAAGTCGTCCTGACTCATATTTTCAAAAACTTATTTTACTGCATGTTGCTTAATCTACACTAAGCGGATGAGTCTATAGCTTTTGGAATGCATTTGGAGCAGCAAAACAAGTGCATACGTACACAGGCAGTGACCTGGCTGCCCTAAGGGAAGGGTGAAGGCTGGGGAACACTAACTCTTGATGATTTGCTGACTAACCTTGACGAAATGCCATAGGTCAGCTCAGAAACACGCAGAATCTACATGAAAAGGTGAGCCTCCTCTTCTCTGCCCTCAAGGTTTGGTTGTAGGTGTCCTCCCCAAACTAAGTCTCGTTTTCTTTCCAAGGTCTGTTTATGAAGATTGCAGTTGGAAGTATTTATGAATCACAATGGATCAATAAGTTCTTATCAACTGAAGCGTACATATGGTGCAACCAGAATGGGAATGCAACTATAGTTTTAAACTGTACCAATATACTAACACCAATATCAATCATTCAGTCACCCTCATGCTGTTTTTCCAACCTATATGACCTCCTTTCTCCTGTGGAATGTAGAAGATATTTCCAAAATGTGTTTGTCTGTGCATCGGACATCAGTAGGTTGGTCCAAAACCATTAATTTTCATTTGTAAAAGCAAAATAGGGAATAAATAAATACAAACCCCAGACATAACTATGTCGTAATATGGACATAATTTAAGAATCAATTCCTACTCGACAGTAATTTTTTCAAACTGAGAGAACAGGCCTCAGTTTTTTAGTACAAAAGTTTTGATAATATTAATTTATTTGAGTCGTGTCGTTTGCAGAACTCTGTACTTTTGTCAGACAGGTTTGAAATGACACTAGTGGGATAAATAATGTGATACAGATGCAGCAGCACGTTCAGTGGTTACCCCATGGATCCACACGCCTCGCTCCACCCCAAATCCCAGGAAACTCCACACGCCCAGACCTGCTCCCAACAGTCTTCTTCATACCTTATGAATATTTGCAAAAAGCTAAATGCCAGATATTAATTTGCCTGACTTTTTGCCTTGGGGATGTTTATGTAAGGTTTGGAGGGGTTGAGATGTGATTTAAGGACAGGCCTGTTTTCTCTAAAGCCTGAGGTTTGTGGAGCTATTAACAATATGGGGGAAAGAACAGGAATGATACCTAGAGGCTCAGCTTCAAAGGGTCCGACGTTCTTTAGTTCATTCTATGGCGTCTGAAACTATCCTTCAATCTATCAGCAATCCGCTTTGTCATTTATCCGTTGTGCTGCTCTTGTTCACATACATGTTGAATCGTGGGAACTGAAGGATGTTTTTGTGTACATAAGCCTGATGATTTATATTCTTTGTGGTTGCTGTGTATACAAACTGTGTACAGAATCAGGTTAATTGTGAAGTGGATGATGGGGCTTGTGTCTGAGATCATCACAAGCTTCTGTTCAAAAGATGTCTGGAAGAACAGATTCACACTGACACAGTGTGCCTGTTGTTCTGTCTATTGTGTGAAGCGAGGGCTGCAACTACCGATGTCCCACTGAGCAAAATATCTGCTCTCTAATGTGAAGGAAAAGCCAGAAATCGGTCACAAGCAAGCTACCGCTAAATAGCTGTGAAATGTTTTACAAGTCCGCACAATTGTAAATATAGCTATTCCAAAAATATAGCAATATAGTTGTTTACTGTACCTTTCATCAGTTCCCATCACCATCTGTTGATGGGTTGTGATGTCTTTTAAAGCTTATGTATAGTGCAGATCGTAAAAATATGACACCATGATCCAACACATAAATTAAATAAATAAACAGGCCTTCAAAGGTTTGGGTTCAGCAAGTAAGTTTTTTAAAATAGGTTATTCAGCAATTATTCAGCAAGAATTAATTGAATGAATCAAAATGACACTATGAATAATAAAATAATTTTCTTTTGAAAAAAACATATAAACATGACAATAATAAAAACAATTTCTTAAACACTCAAACAGCGTATTAAAATGATTTCTTAAAGATTATGTGAGAATGAAGTAAGGGCTGCTGAAAGACAAATTATCGCAGGAATAAATGACAAAAGAACAATTATTTTATATAGTCAAACCAAAAATTATTCAGACACCAGATATATAAGTGTGTGCAGGATAATGCACTTCATTTATGTAAGTGAAAATAGCAAAAAAAAACAAAAAAGTAACTGATATACTGATATAAAGCAGTACTATACCAGCAATTCTTCAGTAAAGCAGTACTAGCAGTAAAACTGATAAAAATGTTGGATCAAAAATGATTTAGACACTTTGACCTGACCTGCTAATGAAACCATTTAACACCACAGACTGGCCAAACTACATAAAGCATTGCTTCATAAATGGTTGACCTAATTTGGTATTATATAATTGTGTATTTGCATTTAACAGCTGACAGCAATTCATCATATTTCATTACATACCTTTCTATCAAAATGACCTGACATAATCAAAATGAATCTCAGTCACAAACATGGAAGAAAAAAGATGACAAACCATGAAACGTTCTAAAAGTAAGGTGACATTATAAAAACTATTTTTTTTATTTTGCTAAAATAAATCTCTGGTGTTTTGCTATTATGTTGTTTACTGCAAACTAGGTGGTCAAAACAAAAGTCATTGCAATGGATATTTAAATTCCGTAAACAAATGGAAAATCATTCCCTCTTACAAATGACATTTTTTGAGACGCATAGTAATATTTTCCTTCTTTTGTGTTGCAGGCCCTTTGAGATTTTATCTATTGATCCCGCTGTGAATGAAACTGCTTATTGACAGCACATGTCATCAAAGGCATTACACAAATACAGAGCTTTTGTATTTAATTGAATTGGTCATGTGAACCTTTCTTGTGAATGATTATTGTTACTCCAAATGACATGCTGCGACAAAGACTCTGTCTTTGTATTATATTGCGTGTACACAGATCTCTTCATTACCGTAGTGGGATGAGTACTTTTACCCTCGTCATCATCTTACGTAAACCTATTACACAAAAAAGCCGAATGTGTTCGAAAGCGTGCGGGACATTTAATACGACATTCTGTCTACTCAAACAGGTGGAGATCTCAGCAGCACGAGGCAAGCTGCCATGATGCTCTGTGCATGAGAAAATATGCAAAGTGGGATAGAAAGAGGCAGGTTTTGAACTTTTACTCACAAATGTGCACTTGTATACACTTGCAAAAACATCATGAAAGCATGCACACAAACATCCTGACTCCTAATGATCTCTAGGCTTGGTCACTCCATCCAGGTTGCAAATGTAAATGCCCTCCAAGATGCAATCAAGACCGATTGCAGTCCAGTCACTCTATGGTCACTCTATGGTGCATACAAAATATATGCATTATTATAAGTCATTCCTGTAGCTAAACTAAAAACAAAGTAAACCTTGGAAGCAAATTTGCATGTATGCATATGATATTCAGAAAAATAAATAGATACTGTGGCAATGAATTAAGAATTAAACGATTCATTCTTAACTTGTTCCACTTTCCCGTTAAAATGTGTCAAGTTGTACTAATGCGTTCACTATAGCTCTGTCCCAATTCCAAGTCATGCATCCTCTGAAGACTGCAGTCCAAGACAATGTGTCATATCTGCGCAATTTTGAAGGCTCCTTGAATTAACTAACACATATTCACTATTAAATAAAAGTTTTCCCTGAATAAACTGTTGAGTTTATTGAGCTGTTAAGTATAGGTATGGGGTAGGGTTAAGGAGTCTAAAAGTAGAATAAGGAATTGATACTGTATATGCTTTATCGGTACTGTCAGTATGCTAGTAGTATGCATGTTAATAAACTGGTTCTTAAAATAAATTGTTACCAATGTATCCTTCATGTCCCAGATTTCCCAAAATATATTGCACACCAGTGATATGTTTCCAACAGTATCTAATGATAAACATGCTACAAAATTAAGTTCCAATTTTGATGTACTATATGTGTATAGCCTACTTTTTTATTTTGCAGAAAATTGACCAATGTGAACATATTTAGACTAGCTGTGAACCCTTGTTTGCTTTGGCTGTTTTTCAGCTCTGTATCTCTATGTGGATAAACATTTTTTTCGAGGAAGCAGAGTACAGAGATACAGGATATGGAATTGGAAAAATAAAATGTTTCTTTCTTCTTTGCTAACAATTTCCAGTAGAACTTCTTTCACGCAATTCAAGCACTTTTCTCTCCATATTTATTGTGACGTATGTAGACAAGTTCCTGCAAAATGTGTCCCAGCTGTCCTTGTGTCATTCCACACATGAATTTATTTCTTCAGAAGATATTTTAAAGAATATGTGTAACCAAACAGTTCAATTTCTATTGACTTCTATTATATGATTATACAAAAAATACAATTGAAGTCTATGGGCACCGAAATTGTTTGGCTACCAACAATCTTTAAGTAATTGTTTAATGGTGAGTGAATAGCATTCTCTCCACCTTCAATACCACGACTGAGGTGAGACCCTTGAGCAAGGCACCGTTCCCCCAACTGCTCCCCGGGCGCC
>JAUMHR010000052.1:18300662-18310719 GCA_032361145.1 Enteromius fasciolatus
TGATGCATTTCAGTAGCCAATAAAGATATCCAATCGTAAACGGACCAATAAAAGCAGTGATATCTAAACCAGGAAAGTCTAAGAACATTCTAATCGGAGCTACTAACCGGAGTCCATGTTTATGTCTATGGCAATTCATGTATGCATGTATGTGTTACTCTGCAGCGGTGAGGCCTGACCAGGATAAATAGTTTGAATATAAGCATTTATTATAAGGGTACCGTAGAGATTCGGGATAAGAGAGATTGGTGGCTTGAAAGCAGAATTCATCTATGTCTATGCGCTCATCATATACATTTCGCAATTTTTTTTTTTTTCGCAAAAAAATTTGCTTCTTTAAACCAATGAGCACTATGTTGTGGTCCATGAATATACACGTGCTGCATCTCCCTCTCCTCGCATCCGCCTCCTGTCAATCACACAGTTTGAATGTCTACATGGGATTGCAGGCATTCCACATACAATTAATCATTCCAGTGCAAATGTGGCTGGCTCTTTATTGTAACACGAGAATACAGTCCTGTAATGACTGGCTGCAAAATCTCAAATAGGGCTAACACACACAAATGAACTGTTTTATCACTCCGATATTGCTTGTGCGTGCTCAGACTGTGTGCATAGAAATTGTTTCTCTTTAATCCAGTATTAAACTTTGTAAAAAGTTATCAACCAAATAGATCAACGGCTGCCCGATGGAAATGCTACTGGGAATTTTAGTGAAATGCACCAGAAAGTCTCTCAATCAAACTTTAATTTCTTTAAAATGTAAGTATGCTAGAAATGTTTTGTAATGGGATATTTGTATGATTTGTACAAATAAATATCCTTATCTGTCTAACTGCATCACTACATTGTACAGACATTAGGTCAAAGTCATCTCATATTTCATTTATCTAAAACAATATGAATGGCTTTTAAGTTAAATTGCTGCTGTTGTCATGTTTTGAATACCTCATTTAAATTGAGGCCATTTGTTTTATAATTTTAAAAAAGCCAGTCTCCTGGCTGAATTTGCGAGAGAATTCTCCTGAGTGTTAGCATTCTGAAGCGCCGTTTGAGAAGAGCGCGATTCAAAACCCTTAAGTCTAGGATGGGCCTGAGCCCGCCGTCTCGCTTGGGGACTAGAAAATACCGGCTGTAATGCCCTTTTTCTCTGTCTGAGGGGGGAACTATCTGAATCGCCCCTTTCGACAGTAGGGTATTGACTTCAGCTCGCAGCACCGGAGCGGCGTGGGGCGAGACCGAAGTGTGAATGATTTTTCTGAATTGCCCCGTTTTTTTTGCAAACTGAAGGCAGTAGCCTTTTTCTATTATCCCCAGAACCCATTTTGACACCCCAGGAATTGCGCGCCAGGCATTCAGGCGGAGTGATAAGAGATTTATTATGTCTGTAGTTATGTCGCTGTGCAGGGACTGATAACTTGTGACATTTTGTGATTGTGTGAAACTGCTCTTTATTTGAATTGGTAGGGTCGTCTTTAAAAAGGCGTGCTGCAGGGGCGCTTTTACAGACCCTGTTAGTGCAGCGTTTAGAGTCGTTTCCGTGCCCAGAGCTCTGCGGGGTAGCGGGAGTTGAAGGAAGAGCAGCTTTCGGGGCGGTCCGGCATCTGCGGGACCGTTGCCCTGCCGTTTCCTTGTTAGTAGGGCTTTTTGGCGGTGGGATCCAGCACTATCTTGGTCCTGACTGACTGCAATAGAACATGCATCCTGGTCCGGCGAGGGCGGCTTCGGCGTGGGGAAGTCCCAAGCAGGCGACGCACTCGTCATGTCTGTCCGAAGCTTGCAGAGGAGTCTCGCAGGCGGTTCCGTCGCTGAAGGAGAATAAGCTGAAAAAATGGCTCGGGCGCCCTCACTCTTATAGAGTAAGTTCGCGCCCTTCATGCAAATAGCATGACCGGCGGCCATTGGCCCGCTATAGGCGGCGCTTCGCCTATTGGTTAAAGAAGTACACCTGCAGCGGCCAATGGCTGTGCAGTTTCACTGCGTGATTAAATAAGGCTTCAGTTAAGGGAAAAAAGGAGTTTTCCCCATAAGCGTCTTTAGCAGACGCAGTACGAGTGAAATGTCGAAAGGGAACTTGTGATACCCTTCGGGCCTTCCAATAGCCCCTCCGTGTTTCAGGCCATGATCAACGGCGTCTTCCGGGACATGCTGAACAAGTTCCTCATAGTCTACATCAATGATATCCTTGTTTACTCCGCAAGTCTCTCAGCACACATCTAACACGTCATATTACAGCATATTATTACATTATGTAGTACTTTTTCCAATGGTACTGAAAATTATTAAGTTTGTCATGAAATCAAAAATTACTCTACTTACTTTTTTAGAGCACTACTTACTTAATTTGTTAGTGCGCATGAACAGTTAAATTGTGTTTAGTCAATACACTGGAAAAAACAAACAAACAAAAAATGTCTGAACCGCTGTCTGGCCATCTGGTTTTATAAAGATTATAAAACTTTCAGTATTATATGACATTGTGGATGTAGATATTAGAACAGTTTTAGTGTTCAGATATTCTTAGCCACTACTATCCAACCATGCACTAAAACATAAGTCAGTAAGGTTTTTAGAGCTTTTTATATGAAAAACGTTTTTTTGAAAAGTAACTACTCAGAGAAGAGTAATTTTTTTGACACCAGTACTTTTCTTGTAATTGAGTATTATTTCAGCAATGTAACAGTAGTTGTAATTGGATACAAATTTTAAGTACTCTTTCCACCACTGCTAATTACACATACTATTCAGAGCCGTCACATTGGAGGCGTTTTCCATAACATCTCATCGACATGGCATCTCATTCCTTCGAGGAACTAGGGATTACTTACGTACCCTGGAAATGATTTGTTTTAAAATAAATCATATTATAAATAAATAAATCAGTAAATATAAAATATTTAATTTACATGTGACATTTTTTGTCTAAATGTTAGGTTATTTTACTATGTATGTAATTAGGAGTAGGCCAACAGCACCGCATACAGATTAAAACAGATTTACAGAATGGGTGCTTGGACCCAAGGGAAAATGTCACTCCCACTACACTGCTGCTCCATCACACGACAAATGCCTTGTTCTGTACATACTTTCGTGAATAAATGCAGAAATCCAATAGAGTGAATCTAGTCATAATTCAGAATTACTTAAAGAATGAACCACACTGCTGACGTGATATTTGCATTTAAATTCGATATCGGCTGATTCCGATATCAGTCTGATAATATTGTGCATCCCTATTTTATTATAATTATTATAATTAAACACCTTTAGAGTCAATGCATATTGGCTTTTTTGAATGGATAGCCCTGTCCAAATGTCACATTCTGTTATTTTCATAGGATTGTTGGGTGCCCCACTTGTCTCTTTAACTTTCAGAAGCGAGTTTGCGAGTGCAAACTTTGCACAGCCTCTATGCACACTTTTGCCAAGCACTGAGGCCAGATCTGCAGCAGACTTACACCCAACCATCAAAGCAGCATTACATCATGAAAGTGTGGAGTCAAGGGATTGGGATGCCATGTGGTAAAGGACCGATGTCAACAGAAGAGGCAACAGAAGAAGTTCAGTACATTGACTTTTGTGAAGAGACAGCTAATAACTTTATGAGTATATTTATAAATTATTGTTCAAACTTTCCTTCGTAATTTATTTTTTTATTTTATTTTTTGTTTGTCTAATGAGAGTCACCGTAAGTTTAAAAAACGGTTAGTTCATAATGCAGGAACTAATGCGATTTTTTAAAATCATATTGCAAAGTGTCAGGATGTGAAATTCAATTTTGACTTTTTGTCATAAGAACACCAAAAGCAGACTGGTGTGGCACTTGAAACAGGTCAAAATGTTCAAACGATCAAAGGAAGAGAGCTGACTAAGACAGAAGAACATCAGGATCAGAGGTGGTCTGAATTAGATAAATCCCACTCTCTACACAAGGATATAAATGCACATGTTGTTATTATTCCCTCTCTCTGGGATTACTGCCCTCCCACTCCCTTCTCCCTCTCCGAAAACCCCTCCCTCACCCCCAGACGCTCGAGGAAGCCAAACAGGGAGGCAGCGCTGTAACCCAGGGCTAATGAGAGGCCTGGCCTCCCCAGACACACACTTCCAAGAAGCAGACCAGCGGGGCTCTTGAAGAGAACCTGTCCTTCTCCTCAGAGGATTTTCTTTAAAAAGAATTTAAAAAACAGACCTCATGCTCCCAAGCATGGGGCACTAACTACTAGGAATGGCAAAGCCCACACATTCTAAACAGAAACGAAAGACAATTTTTAGAATTATATCAGAACCATGACAGCTGAACCGAAGAAGACGTTCGCACAGCTCAAACATAAACAGCGCCTGTTCAATACTGTCATTAGTGAAAAGCAGGGGAATAACACTCATGTTCTCGCATTCATAAATGCCATAATCAAATGGGGCCTGAAACTAGTTTGAAACCTCTGTAAACAAACAAAACTAAATTGACAAAACATGCCTTGTGATGCAAAAGCCTTTGAGGTTCAGGTTACCAAAACATTTACGCACATTTGATGAATTTCTTTCTGTTGGCATCAGCAGGCTTCCACCAACATTTCGTGCGATGTGTACAAACTCTGCCCCCAGTTTTTGAGGAATGTTCTAGAGCATGATAGCATGTTTGTATGAACTTTTAATGTCATATTTGGGCTGTATACATTGGTCAGAATGGTCTGAGTCAGTTACTCTGAATCACAATGATATGTGTGACCTTTAAAGCAGTTGAACAGCTCTGTTGGAAACCTTCCTTCAAGGGACTCACAACATCCATGACATTAGTGTCAACAGCTACTGCTTTGCATTAGCTTGAGGAATTTCTTGCTAAATGATCAATCTTTCAATTTTTCTTAGATTTTTCCCAACAATCCTATTACCTATGGTCTGTCCTATTGCAAGCAATGTTTTTTCCCTTCTCAATGTAAGCACAGAGAGTGGAAAAAGGGCAAATGGTGAAGACTAATGTTATAGTTGGACTCGACCCAAGCTTCCTCTCCTCTCATTTGGCTCATTAAAGTCAAAAACAGCCTGCTTGCAATGCAAGTGTTACAGGCCCTCTGGTCTCCAGCACTGACATTCAGCATTAAGGCCTATATGCTACATTTACTGTACATTGATACATTTGACAGACTCAAATTTCATTTGTATGTTTTATTTTTAAGCCCATGCATTTCCTGGGCATTAAACTAGTTCCTAGTGCTATGCAGTACGGATTCAGCTACAGGAACACTATGCAGTGATGTTTATCTTAAAGTCATCTTGAGCCCAGATTGTTGCATAAGATAAAAAAGTGATTGCTACCTTTTTGGTTAGATTTTTTTTTTCACACCATTTCCTTAAATGACCTCTCCTGGCTCTCAAATGGGGCAAGCAGCCAACATGCTGCCAAAGGCGAGTATCAACCTTTCTTTAGCGTTCCTCTGTTTATTTATTTTACCCTTCAATAATTCATTTGGCTGTAGACACTAATCTGAAAATAAGGGTGCGTTCGTCAAAGCGTGTTGTGTCTGAATATGTGTACGTTCACGTGGTACAAAGGTTAAAGAACATGACACGCTGTGCGGCTGGCAGCAGAAGACAGACCCAGCCGCAGTAAATTGAAACTATTAAATGAATCAATACATTCCACCCTGACAAGCAGCGGGAGGAAATGCCATTGGCGATCTGGCAGTGACTGGCAAGTATGTCCTCAAAGAGATGTTCAAACCTATGTTGCATAATGGAAGTTCCCAGCAGCTAAGTGCTGTACTTGCCTTGAGTCGCGGTGGTGGTTTGCAAACTGACACCATGAGGTTGTATGACAACAATAAATAAAGTAATTTTATCCATGCCTTTGCTTTAACAATCAGCACTGCTAAAAAAAGGGGGAAAGGTCCTCACCGTCACACACTTTGGGTGGGATCTTCCTCAGCCTTGCAAAATCAAATTGAAGAAGCCACAGACATTTGGCCCTTGTCATGCACAATTATATCTCTCAATCTTTTTGATCACAGCATAAATTCTGCTGAGTTGCACAGTCACTTCTTTCGCAGCAGTTCATCTCTCAGAAGTGCTGTGGTCTGTGGTTGCCACTGCCGGACACTTTTTGAACATAATCTTACAGACCTCTCCAAATTTTAACCGCTGCTGGATGATATGTTTGTGTGTTATGTTACTGTCATTGTACTGTAATATTTCATAAAAATTGCTAAAATGGTCATTTATTATCTAGATTTCTTTGGAAACAAATCTGTTATCCAACATGAATGTTTTAAAGAAAGAAGAACAAGTAAAAGCATTCAGATGTTGTGAAACAGAGTGTAAAGTAGATGTAAATTTGGTAATGCAGCTTTTATATGATGATCAGCCCGAGGAGATTCTCCATCGCCTCCTAAATGGACTCACACCTTTTCCTGCTCCATTGCCCGGCTCTCGTCTCGCCATTCCCGAATCCAGTTCCTGATTCAATGCCAGGAGAGCCGTTCCTGAATCCAGTTCCTAGTTTATGGCCAGGAGAGCCTCATCCGATTCCAGTTTCTGAATTACGGCCAGGAGAGCCGATCGCGACTCCAGTCCCTAGGTCACGGCCTGGAGTGCCAAACCCAATTCCAGTCCCTAGTTTATGGCCAGGAGTGCCGATCCCGATTCCAGCATCTATGTCACGACCTGGAGTGCCAAACCCAATTCCAGTCCCTAGTTTATGGTCAGAAGTGCCGATTCCGATCCCTGTTCCCCGATGCCCTTATGGTTGGCTAACCTCCCTAAGAATTTTTTTTTAAGGGTTACGGTCATGGAAGTGGTGGGTGGTAGGGAGGGTATTTGGCCATGGCCTCTCAAGACTGCCATGGCCGGCCAAGGCTCCAGTTCAGTTGGGGCCAGCCGAATTTACGACTCTACCCCGTATGGCCTACAGGACCCCAACCCTCCTCCCTCCCTCTCTGTCTGGTGTTAATGTTACGGCACAAGGACGCACCTTTTGGAGGGAGATGTGATGTCACGCCCTTGTTATTTGTCACTAGTTTGTTTTGGTTTAATTTCATTTGGTTTTCATGTCTCTGTATATGGTCTTGTTCCTGTTCTTGTTTAGTTGATTGATTAACCCGTCCCACCTGTGCTCCTCACCTGTCCTGAGTTATCCCCAGTGTTTATAATCCCATTGTTTTTTGTCCAGAACTGTCGATCGCCAATGTTATTTTGGATGCGAGTAGTTCTCTTGTTGTCTCCCCACATTTAATTAAAGTTGATGTTAACCTTCTACGTTGAGTCTTTGCCTAGTGCTTGCTACACATCCCTGACAGCAGGGAATTTTGGAAACGTTAATTTACATTTTTACTCTGTAAATATTACAGGAATTGTATCAATGCCAATTTGGATATTAAAAAAAATATAACACAAAATAGAAATTGCAACATATAAAATTAAAATATATAATTACTACTAGTCTAATTCATCCAAAGTTTAAACATTATTAGAAGTTATAAAAAGATAAGTTTGACGAAGGAGACGGGGACATGCAGATCGATTTTCTTTTCTTTAGGGTCGTGGTACAACAGGCAGGGTCAGAACACAGCAGACAGGTGTGTTGGAGGCAAGACATAAGAATAATCCAGAAGGGAAGCAAAGGTTGGGCGATCAGCAAACAACAATATCCAAATGGCAAAGACAAAGAGGATAATTTAAAACCAGGCAGAGATCGGTACACAGGAACAATACACAGAAAACACAACTAGGAAGAACACAGGGGAAAGCCCAGCAATGCCTTTTCTTCCTGAGAAAGCAGAAGAAGGCCCAGCTTCCACCATCAATCCTCAACACCTTCTATAAGGGAACTATCGAGAGCATCCTGAGCAGCTGCATCACTGTCTGGTTTGGGAATTGTGCCACATCAGACCGCAAGTCCCTACAGCGGATAGTGAGGAAAGCCAAGAAGATCATCGGTGTCTCTCTCCCCTCTATCGAAGACATCTTCACCACACGCTGCATCCGCAAAGCCACCAGCATTGTGGCTGACCGGACACACCCCTCAAACTCACTCTTCACCCTCTCGCCATCTGAAAAAATTAACCGAAGCATTCGGGCACTCACATCAATACTGTGCAACAGTTTTTACCCACACGCCATCCGTCTCCTCTACACAAAAAGACTGGACTATTAAACACACACACACACAAACATAAACTCACACACAACCACTCACCAAAATAACATTGGGACTGAACTGATAAACACACACACATGCACAAACACACTGATCAACAACCATAAAAAAACTGTACATACCAACTGGAACTGCTCTTATTGCACTATACTGTATTTGTTTACTTGCACAAAAATAACTATTTTCTGCTGCTTATTAACTCGTGGGAACAAGATATTATGTTGTGGCCTCGAGATGCTATGGTGAGGGAACGACTTCCATTTCTTGTGGCCACGAGAAAAAGATCTTGTTCTCTCAACATAAGAAGTTGTGGCCACTAGTTTATTGCATAAACAAACCTGCGTGACCATAGCAACCCATAGCAAATAAATGTCAGAAATTCAGTAGTCAGTAAAAAGATCGAAATTATAGGCTATAAATATAATAGGCTAATAATAATATTGTTGATGTTGATGATGATTCTGATAATTGTTACGAAGACGATACGTTAATGGACATTTAATATTGAAGCAATATTTATTTATGATAAACTTAATATAAATGGTGTTTAGCCTACATTGCATGCAATATAATAATTAATATAATAAAACAATACATTATTTAATTTATATAGCGCTTTTCACGAAACATAAAAAATATAAAATATTTTTCATAATACAATCATTCTTATAATAATTAATATTAATTCAAAATAGAATAATACCACATCCATCTTTGATGCTAAACACCATTTATATTAAGTTAATGATAAATAAATATTACATTAATATTAAATGTCCATTAACGCATCGTCTTCGTAATAATTATCAACATCATCAACAACAACAACATCATTATTATCATTATTATTATTAAATTCACAATTTAAAATGCTGTTTAAAGCTCTGAATTAAATATATTTCATTGTATTTCTGCAAATTAATAATTATTAATAGAGTCTAATGGCTAGTGCAGCCGTTGGATCATCTTTTTCGTTGAGGAATGAATCATTCACGCATTTATTTTGTAAATGAAAACACAACATGCTTATTTATCATCAGTAAAACTATACATAACGTTAACCAGGTATACACCTATACTCCGAAAATAAATATAAATATATAGCCCTAAAAAGTTAATATAAAAGAAGATTATACAAATACTATAGAATATACGAATAGTAAATTAAATGTTTAATGAAATAAAAATGTTTTAAACATCTCTGATAATCCCGGGTGTAACATTCTGTTCCTGTCATGTTGTGTCTCCCCCGCTGTCTGTGTCTATTTGGTTTTGCCCATATTAGTTCAATTGTCTCACCTGTTTTGTACACCTGTCCTCACTTTAGCCTTTGATTAGTTTGTCCTTATAAACCGCTGTTTTTCTGTTTTAATTCATGTCTCGTTGTAAATGTCATTTTGTCTCCTCGTGTGTGTAGATCTGCTGCTGCCCCGTCAGCCTTTGTTTTTGCTCTGGTTTTTTGTAATTAAATATTTTTCTATTTTGAATCTATAGTGTTCTCGGCTTTCTGCCTCGTTGAGAGGCTCAACACGCACACACACACCAAGAGAGCTCTCGCTTCATGAAAACCGAGAGAGCTCTCGCGCTTCTTGATATAACGAGACATCAATATTAGAGGATGGCGTTCGCTTGTTCGCTTGCGAAAGCGCACATACTCGCGGACCCAGGCTCGCTTCCGCGGATCTCCCAGCCAGGTATCCGGCTCGCGATCCGGCGCGGACCGCCACCAAGAACTCCTCGCTAGCTTGACCCCAGGGATGTGGCTTCGGTGTCGCCTTCGCGGCATGGAGGAACGTGTGGGGCTTTCCCGTTCCCGTGGGCTCCACCTCCAATCACCTCGCAGGAGGAGGCGATGAGGATACGGGAGATCTTTGCGCTGGCTTTCCGAATGGCGGCCGAGGA
>JAUMHR010000052.1:18328668-18340394 GCA_032361145.1 Enteromius fasciolatus
ATATTATTTGAAAGTTTATTGTGTTTTAAATCTGAACACGGAAGAGCCTCTTAATAACCTCAGATGGCATTTCAGTTTTGGTCGAACTATCTCTTAAAGGCTCAACACAAACCACACCAAAATGTTTAGATATTTTTCATAAAGTTCGTATGAAATTCTTGAGACACTGAGAGGTGTAGATGCGCTTGCTCAGTAAATGCATATAGACGGTCATCATTTCCATAGTTTGTCACGTGACCTACCCTGCCAGCAGCGGTCCACAGCGCTGGCAGATCACGTGACCAGCTGCCAGCCAGGATCCAACTGCAGACTGGGCGCTCTGACTTGCTGCTTTGCGCTCCTCTCAATGCAGTTTTATGCAGCTATTGTATTCGCCACGGGATTTTAGCTTTTCGCTTCGCTTTACCTCCCATGTTTCCAGCGACGAAGGAATGAAGAGTCTTTTCAATTAAACGGTAATATTTTTTTATTTATAGGGATTTTATTTGTGAATTCGCTGTTATAGCATTCGGTTCTCTGTTTATTCTTACTGCTCCTGAATGTTGCATACCATAACAGTGATATTATGCAAGATCCAGTACAGCCACAGAAAGAACTGCAACGACACAACCCAGTGTCATTTTATCATTATAATGAATTATACGTATCATAATTATCTACATGTATTAAAATTTTGCAGCTAGGCTGAGAGCGTTTTGAAATCCACCACATTTAGCAACATCTCGGTTATTTATGTCTTGTCGCCTGTTTTTTCCCCCGGTCGATTCAAAATGCATGCAATTATTTTAAGAACCAGTTATGAGAATGCTGTCGAGGAGCAGAGCCCATTCACTTTCAGCGGATTTAAATCGAAGCTGTTTACAAACATTTCCTCTTGATCACAGCTCAGAAATGCATCCTTCTGTCTGGTGCAGTTCAGGTGATTCGTTTATCTGATCTCCATATTCTAGACATCTCTGATGCTTTCCTTTGTGTCTACATTTAATGGCCATGTTTACATGCACATATTCTTTTGATTTAGTTTTTATATTCTGGTTCCTTTATTCTGCTTGTTTGGTGGTGCTAGAGATGCACTCATTCATTATAGTGGAATATTATGATTTTAGAGGAATAGGGCATATTCCCTTATAATCAGAATGTTACGAATAAACTGCTATTATTTGTTACTATTATTATTTGTCTATTATTATTTGTTAGTTACTGTAAATGCATCATCATTAATTCTCGGTCATATTCATGAAAATAACACACAATATAGCACCATAAACTGCAGATACTGGATTATTGGCTTAATCTGGTAATGCATTTACATGCATAACACTTACATAATCAAAATATGTTGTGGTAATTGTAATTCTATCAGGTCTTCTTTAGAATATCCAGCATGCTGTAACTGAATGTTTATATCTATGCAAATCAAAAAAGTAATTCTGGTTAATATTATATACAAAAGCTGTGAGAAGCTAATCTATTTGGTCTCATGGCCTACATTTTGCAATTCACTGTTTTTGTGTATATTTTTTTTATTATTTAATGAGTTGATTAAAATCGAGATAACATCTCCAGTGTTTCTTAGAGAAAACATGGTCAGTGTATCTCTATTTTTCTTCCATACACAAACATGCACACATATTTAGGGGGTAAATCATGCTGCTTTTCCATACACAGATGTTCAGTAGATGGAAGTAGGCCAATGAATGATCTGTGTGTAAGCTTTGGGGTGGGCTTCTTTGCAGATGTATTTTACAGTCAGTATGCTGTCATACTGGCCTCATTTAACTGTAGGTGAGAGCAGAATAATTTTTAAACATTTTTGCTCACAGCCTCAAACGCAACCTGTAAATATGTTCAATATCTACAGTAAATGTGCATGCGTCACTAGCTCATGCATTTTAGAATCCTTTTGTTAATTTTCCAAAATGTATGTATTGTCTCGTGTTTTAAAACACGGTATACACCTTTTCAGTGATGGTCAGAAGAGAGATTTCACTGAATTGTGTCCAGTTGATCTCAGGGTTTGTATTCAGGTGAATGTGCACACCAGTGTAAAAAACTCCTGTGGCTGTGTTTATGGATGGCTGAGCCACTAAATATAAACACTGCTCATCTGGCAGACAAATAAACTGTTCACTAATAGGTCTACTTATGTGTAGCCAGACCTTTGGCTATGATATAAAATCTGGTCCTCATTGCAATCTGGTCAAAAACAGGGAATACAGAGAAAATCTGACTTTCTGTGTGAGGACTAAATGCAATACAAGTCTACTTTGTTTAATAGGTTATTTCAGTCATTCTTGGGTGCAGTATACATGAGACAGTCAGTCAGTGGATTGTGGGAGGTTTGTGGGTGTGCTGTCTGAGGCTGAGACTAAACTGCACATTATCTTCTGTTGCTCTTTGTTGATGTCATAGGGATTAGATATTCTTATGAGTCTGTTTATGCATGTTTCACAGTCTTTGTCCTAAAACATTTATTTTCCAGTACATTTACTGCTCCTAAACCTGCTACTGTGACTCTGCATTGCTTAAAACAAATATTGCCCGTAAAGAGATGCTTCACCCAATAATGAAATAATAATTTACTTTCCCTCATTTTATTTCAAACATGTAAGACTTATTTTTTTTTTTGTATTTGAATTTGTATTTGACGATTCTGCTCGCATTCTGTGAAATTCCCTCCCACCTGACATCCGTAACTTAGATTCTCTCCTTTCCTTTAAATCTAAACTCAAAACCTATCTATTCGCTAAAGCTTATTCACTGTTTTGTGTTGTTTGTTTGCTTGTATTTCACATTTGTATTGTTGATTTTGATATTGTTGATATTGTTTTATTTATTTGTGCAATGTCCTTGAGTGTTATGAAAGGCGCTTATAAATAAAATGTATTATTATTATTATTGAGACCAAAAGTAATCATAAAGTGATTAAAGTAAAGTGATTTGTCTATTAAAGAGAAACTATGGTGAACAGATTTAATTTAGGCTTTTATTCACAAATAAACATCAAAGCTCAAACATGGAGCTCATCAAATATTGGCTACATGGAAGCTCAACTGTACTCTGTTGATATGTCCCTCATTAATTTTTGCAGAAGCTCAAATATGGAATAGACTTTCAATTGAAGGAATCTCTCAAGCTTTATTAAAGGGTTACTCCAACCCGAAATAAATATGTTGTCATTTATCACTTACCCCCTTGTCGTTCCAAAGCTGTACAAGGTTTGTTTGTCCTAGGAACACAATTTAAGACATTTTGGATGAATACCTCGAGGCTTGTTGTCCTATTGACTGCCAAGTAACTAACACTGTCAAGGTCCAGAAAAGTATGAAAGACATCATCAGAATAGTCCATCTGCCATCAGTGGTTCAACCGTAAGAAAAGTGTAGGAAGGCTTTGAGAATACTTTTTGTACGGAAAGAAATAAAAAAATAATTACTGTAATCAACAAATCCAGCACCGTAGCATTATCGTTGCACCATTTTGGATAGTATCCACGGACGCACATAGCATACGCAGTTTTGTGTCTGCCACGACACACAGATGCACTGTTTCCTTTTAAATCAAAGTGTTAATACACATAGAAGATGTATCCTTGTGCTGCAGTTGACACAGAAGACTATCTGCATGCAGCGATACTCTCCAAAATGGTGCAATAGTGCCATTACAGTGCCGAATTTGTTAAATAAAGTCTTTTTTTTTTGTTTCCATACATACATCTCTTCGCTTCATAATGTTACGGTTGAACTACTGATGGCAAATAGACTATTCTGATGATGTCTTACATAGTTTTCTGGATCTTGACAATTTACTTGGCAGTCAATGCTACAGTTCGAAAGAACAAGACAAACAAAGCTTTTACAGAGCTTATTAATTTATGTATTCTGTTGTCAGACCACATTAAACTAAACATTGCTTAAAAAGGCTATTTTTGCAGTATCTCTGTTGCTTGGCCAGCTATTGTTTTTTATTGTAAATTAAATAAATGATTGTTATTGCATAATGAGCTTTTTATCCACCCCCATTACCCATAATTGTTATCCATATGGCCACAGCTTTATCAGTCAGTGGCAGTGACATTAACACACTCTGTTTACTAAGGTTTATCTAAATCAGCTAGTTTCATTTCAAAGCTTTCTTTTATTGAGTTTTATTTTTGGTCTGTTCCCTGTAGTATTGAGTACTATGGTAGAGAAGTGGGACAGGAAATGGCAAGGGAGAACAAGCTGAAATTACTGTTCTCCCTTTCTCAAATTTGCATCAGATTTAAACTTGCATCCCCTGAATGAGCAACATATCAGTGCATTTGGATTCTAGGCTATGACTCTGACTTCTTTTTATTCTTTTTTTTTTAAAGTCAATAAAGTGATTATTTTGTATTGACCTCATAGGGTTGATGCTGAACAGTGCAGTAAATACTGTAGTAGCAAAGAGGCAATTACTGTAGGTCACTGAAATGCTTACTGTCAGGGTTGTGCAGAAATCAGTGAAGCAAGGTAAAATAACTGTGGAGTATGGAGTGCTATAGTAACTCTGCTTAATTTGACCAATTCGCTAAGCTAATTTTTATTTTACACTCAAAACTGCTCACTGAATCTAGAAGCATAATGCAGTTATTAAAGCAAAATACAGTAGCAGTGGACTGTCGATTTCACGCCACACACAAGCAAGCACATAGAAATATAACTATGTAACTGTAGCTGTCTCATACACATGCAAAACTGTACAACATACTGTACTAAATGCATTCATTGTACAGGCCGCTTCTCGTCTGACATACTGTATATACACTGTATATGCAATACCTAACAGCCTGTTATAAGTTCAACTACAGTGTTTTGCATAATTTTGTGCAGAAGCCGGTTAATATTCCATTTATATAGAGCACATGCATTAACCACTGGCCATGTCTCCTGCATGAGACATAGTTTGGTTCATATGAATGCCACTTAAAGTGTTAACGGATGTTTTTTGTTTTGCAAGCATGCATCATGTCTTGGAGATTCTTATTAGTTTGGTTTTCTTACTTATCTTATTAGATTTGGTTTTACATCAAAGGTATATATCCTTACCTCTTTGGGGAGGTGTTCATTTAATATTGTATATTGTTCATTTTTCAAAAATGTCTCATAGGTATATTTTGTGTAAAACTGGCAAATGGTAACATTCCAGCATACTACTACTCAGTTATCAGTCACTCAGATGTTAACACTTGTCACTGCCATATGCTTGTGCTCAAACAAAACGACAGCACTGAACCCAAGTGCATTAACAAAGCAACTTGCCACATTAATAATTGGTCTTGGTTGCCTGCACTGTGTGTGTGTGTGACTCTCAGTCAGGACAAGGCTCCCTCAGTGTGTTGAAGTGCTGTACATCTGTGAGCAAGTACGAGGCAGTGACGGCCCACCCAGATGGCGGTGCGAGTGATGCCAGTTGTCCTTGCTTAACCGCTGACAACTGCTCTCCCCCTGTCGACTGTTACTCTCCCCAGCTCTAAATGTTTACCTTCTCGCTTTCACAGCAGAACGGTAAATGTCAACAGGGCAGACCTATATGACTTTCTGAATAAGAACTCTTTCCTCAAACCAAAAGCATCGTACTGTCCAGTCTTGGCGTTGCTTAAACCTTGACCTCTTTGTTTTCTTGCATGAAGGGAAGCAGTCACTGTAGTCTTTTTTTCCATAACCACACTAGACTCTGTTTGGTCCTCAGATTTCGGTGCACGCCCAGGAGCCTGGCCAGCAAGGCCTGATGTCACTGTTTAAAATAAGTCTCAAAGGTGTTGTGCAATATTTTAAGAATGAGAAGTATTCAATTTGAAGCCTTTGTGTTAAGCTCGTCTGCATAACTAAATGAATATGTGACAAGCTGTTTTTTTGTTGTTGTTTTTTTTAAACATCCTAATGTAAGTTTCTGTCTACACAGCTCTGGGCCAGAAAACTAAAATATAGTGACAAAGTTTTCATATCAAATGCTCATAGTCTTTTGAGACACTTTTAATTAAGGCAGTATGAAAATAACTAAAAGCGATGTTTAGATTTAAAGTTGTCATACATTTTTCTCTTTAAAAATGCGAAAGACCTCTTTTATTATGTATGCTTGCCAACAAACATAGTCCTCATTCAGCACACATGAATAATTCATAGTTTCAGCCCACAGTAATCCCCTCATTTTTACTGTCATACATAAGTTATTGTCTTCTTCATGAAAATATTCTTCAGTTGAGTGAACAACAAATCCATCGGTAGTGCTTTATTTTACAGTTCTGTTACTCATGTGCATACTATGTATTTGGTAATTACAATAACTAGCTAATAACTAGATACTAACTCTGAACCTACCCATAAACCATGTAGTTACCGGGTATTACCAGTACTTTCTTAGGTAGCTAGTGTAAGTATACTATAAGTGCACATACTGAAAAATGTGCAATAAATTCATCGCTACTGTGACATCACCGTTATATGCTGAAACTTATTTTAAATGGACATTGCATAATAGCTGTTAGTAAAATTGTTTGACTTACTGAGTTATTGCTTAATATTACATTTGTTGTTTTGATCTTTTTATCATAAGCATAAAACACATAACAGCTTTCAAAGATACTACAGATTTCGTGAGAACCTGTTCTGTCCTCAGTGTCTGTATTTTTGGAGGCTTGTGGGCAGTGATTCCTACAGTAGGTCAGGCATGGACTTTCACATCCAGCTGGGAAGACATTCAGCAGGAAGGCCTGTCATTCCATACACTAGTAAAAGCTGAGACAATTAGAGAGCCAACCTCCAGCCCTCTGGAGAAATGGCTATTTATGGCACCTTGTGTAAGATCTATGCCCGTAGGTCAACATTTTCCCTTGTATTTGACTCATAAACAGAGTTGGACAAGAGCGGCTGTCAGGCCTAAAATGGCAAGTCCAGAGGAATTAAATAGGCACTTTTACACTGACACAAACAATCAAAATAAAAACCCCACCCAGGCTCCATTCAAACAAGAACATAATATCTTGGCCTAATTTCTGTCATACTTGTTCTTCAGGAATAACTGAAACTAAACTCTTTGATCCAACGAATTCAGTAAGTAACTCTGAATTCATTCTGTGTTTCATCACAAGAAGAAATTGTTACATAAAAGTGTCTTGTTTATGTTTTCAATAAATGATAAAAACTTAATGTAGATGCATTCTTCCAATGAGCCTAGGTTGAATCATTTTGGATTTATACTTGAGTGAACAGAACAACGCATTTACTAAAGCATTGCGGAAAAATAGTTCTGATGTTGTACTGTCAGCTGATTAGTCTATATGAAAGACTTGCTCATCATAGTCCCCTGTAAGTTTCTCTCTCTCTCTCTCTCTCTCTCTCTCCCTCCCCTTGAAGGGGGATGGTACGCAAACCGACCAACGGAGCGACCAAACCACAGTTTTTCTTCTCTCATTCTCAAGTCAAATGCAGCACTCCAATTTTCAAAAGCAGATAGTTTCCATATGTCACAATATTATACAGTATTTAAGATTATTTAAATAATATTGCAACAAGGTTCCTCTGAGGAACTCTCGTACCTTCTGTTGGGGACTGTCATAAACTGTCAATCAAACAGTCCCTAAATGCCCTCAGAAAACATCTGCCATTTCCTTGTTGACACCTCACATTTGGGAGGCAGTGGAAATGCGTTTCTCAGATATTCTCTTGCTTACAACAAGATGTGCAAATACCTTGTGTTATTCTGCAGGGATTTGGTTGAAGACAATTCACTAAAAATCTGTTTTTTAATGGTAAGATGTTGTAATTTTATTTTTTAGTGATAAGAAAATACACAATAAAGACCCTTGCTTAATTATTTGGGTCATATAGAAAGGGTAGAAAATAGTTCAGTGGATGTCAAGGGAAAATGTATGTGATCCCTTTAAGGCACACAAAGATTGATTTTTGTAGTGAATATAATATATGAGAAAAAACTAGGCTGAATCTAACAGATTAGACTAACAAAAAATACACACAAACTGAGGTTTGGAGAGGAAATACCTCACAGAATAATAGCTCCCAATTCACCAAAAATACACTGCTCAAAAAAATTAAGGGAACACTTAAACAACACAATGTACTGTAACTCCAAGTCAATCACTTACGAAGCAACACTGATTGACAATCAATTTCACATGCAAATGGAATACACAACATTGATCTTTTTTGTGAGATTTTGTTATCAGCACATTCAACTATGTAAAGAACAAAATATTTAATAAGAATATTTCATTTATTCAGATCTAGGATGTGTTATTTTAGTGGTCCCTTTATTTGTTTTGAGCAGTGTATGTTATATATATGTTTATGTGTATATGGTGTGACTGACTAGACCATTACATGTAAATATTTGCAAATATGCATTGAGAATGACAGTTTTGACGTTTATAATCTGCAGTTTCATCAAAGATTGCATAACCTATTCCTTGAACTGTTTGCTGCAAGGGTGACAGATGACAACACTGATTTCCTCAAGGATTTTTAACGCTTTTCCTTATGAAACTGTATTAGGGTGTCTGAAGGATAGATATAGAAATATTTTTTGATGTCTTGATTTATTTATTTAAGTCTGGGATAAGGCCAGCTTTTTCAAATCACTTCTGTCAAATCAGACCCTTTTGTGTGCAGGTTAAAGGGGTCATGAACTGCCTTTTTTACTGTTTTGTGATGTCCACTAAGGTTATCAAGATTTTAACATAAAAAACACATTATAATACAAAGTAATATAGTAGGCTCTTTTCTGTCCTGTTTTGACCCCCCTTATCAGAACACTTCATTTCAATAGGTGATTGTCAACACTCACTGCTACATTATGATTGGCTTGACAGATGGATGCTGCTGTGTTTTAGGTTAAAAACACATACATACTCAGTATATATCAAAGCATAATACTGACTGACCACAATGTAAAAAGCAGCGTTATTGTCGAATCTAATCTAGTCGGCACAGCATTATCTTTTAGTTTCAGTTTTTCTGAAAATCTTACATGGAATTGTTCCTTGTTTGTAAATGCATCCACGATAAAATTAAGCAAACAACTTGCCTTAGATTTCTTACAGGTGCGATACAGGAAAAGTTCATTCACTTTTCTAATGTTGAAATCAGAAGGAAAGCAATGCACAGACTATTTTTCCACAACTTGGCACTGCACAGCTTTTTGTTGCATTTAGAGTGATCTTTATTGTTTGATTTCTGCGTAGAACTGCGTTTGCCTTTCTCTTCTATACACCACATGTGCAAATTAGGCTAAAAAAAGGCTGGGCTAAAGAGGCAGTGCTAGAAGCAGGCATTGATCTTTTTGGTGGAAAGTGTATGAGACCAGAGGACGCATATGATAGGTTGATGGCATCCAACGGCTTAAAGTCTGCTTGGTCGCTGGAGACCCCTTCTCTGACTTTCTCCACAGGGCAGCTCTGTGGGCTGAGGTGTGACCGTAGGTCTACAGGAAGGCTTTGGCCATGCCCGGCGCAAAGTCAAGATGGGAAGGGGCCACTAAGTGGAGGACCGGCAGGAGACTACCGATCTACCGATCATAGAGACCTCCATGAGCAGCTGTTATTAACAGAATCACTAAAATTACTGTACAACTGAAACCTGAAATCTCTTTATTCAATTCATATATGTCATATTTTATCAGATTATATTAATATGCAGATCTTGTGTATGATGAAATAGGACAGTTGCACATTCTTTACACGCTCCCCGGCAGACTACACATAGTGTGTGTGTCACCCAGCAATATATCTCTCTTGCACGGAGAACACACACACACACTCTAGCTTGAGTCGCCCTCGCCACTTTTCTTTTTATCTTTTTTGTTTTTTGACTGAGACACTTTTTTTTAGACTGACAAACACACAACACAGAGCACTTTCGCTGAATGACGGAAAGCTAAATGCCAGCAGCACTCCACGTGCTTTTATGCTTCCTGGCTAGTGATGTCACCCGCCTATGACATCCCAACTATTCATTGGCTGATTTTACACACGATTCAGAGCCATCATGCTGGAGGCATTCCCATAGCATCTCGTCGACATGGCTCAAGTTCCTAAAGGGGAACAAACAGGATGCTTTTATAAGGAACAAGATCAAGAGAATATGATTTCTCAGTTCGTTACCCCTTTAACAGTTTTTGTTTTACTAGACAGTGAAAAGTAACTTTCATTTAACCAAATAAATGTAAGCTGAAGAAAAAAACCTGTTTCAGCATTAATGAAACATTTCTCAGATTACTGTTTTGTTGTTTGATTACTTGTTTATAATGATTTACAATGTCTATGCCATAGACTACCTCAGCAAATTGTAACCCATTTTTTAAACCAACAGAAAGTGGTTTTAGTGAAAGGATATACAGTGTAATATAATGCCAGTGGGTGATGAGAAAAAAATGCTTAGTAAAGTCTTTTGTTTTTCGTCAGTTTCACAAACCGTGGTTTGAGGTTTTGAGTAAATGATTTTCTCATTGAGTAGTACAAAATTCATAAGCACAGAATTATTTCCTGTGGTTCTTCTGGTTTGAAAGCCATAGAAGCCTAGTCTCTCTCAAACCATGATTGTGCCTGAAGATGCCTATAAACACTTATTACTGGGCTTTTAGGAAACGCATAGATCAGCTTCTCTGTTCACTTGTAGTCCTTGCTTCAGCACTTTTGTGACAGCCATATGATATAAGTAAACTTTTAAGAAACAGTGAAAGTGATGGAAACAGGGAAATTGAACAGTTAAGAAATTTGAAGAGGGCTATTGAGAAGTTCAATTTTTGCCAGGAGTGTACTTCTGTGCAAATGTCATCAATGGTAGGCTACTGTACAAACACAATAGATGCTGCACTTATTTTGTTAATTTGGCAGTGAGGGCAAGTGACTTGTCATTCAAAGAAATATAGCACTTTGTTTTAAATGTCAGATGGTATGATTTGGTGATGGGGTGGAAATATTGAATCTGGCACATGATGGGGTGTCATGCAGCACTGTGTCCCGCAGTGGGTAACTCTCTTGGTCCTGTTCTATTTTTATGTGTGCAACAGACTCAGCAGACACACAGCGCTCTCAGACAGCTGAGGCCTGGCGGGAACCTTTGTTCCCTTCTTCTGGCTCTGTGGTTCCCATGGGGCTAATGTTTCTGAGACAGTCAAGGCCTTCATATGACCAGCAGGATCTTCAAAACATTATGAGAGCTCAGGTTACACAGTGCCAACAAGAGCTGAGTTTCTCAGTCTGAATATGATGAATATGTTGCACTCATACCCGGACCGGGTTATTTTCCTGTACTGCTGAGCATTCTTCAAAGGAAAAAGTGACTTTATTTAATATTTATCTGTACAAATGTATAGCCCGTAACAAAACATAAAAATCTTCCCTTCCAGATTGTTCAGCTTTTTGTAATTTTTTTATTAATTGTTCTATATGTGCTTTATTTTCTAGATATTGACATGAAGAAGGATATAGAGGTGCTGATAGCAGAGGAACGTGCTGAGATCATCTCAAAATATAAAAAGGTAAATTATGCCATACTGTGGATACTATGGACTATGGATACTGTGAATTAACTGTATTCAAGTCTGCATTTCTTTTGATGTACTGTATACATTAAGTTAATGACTTACTAATAAAATCGTCTATGTGCTAACTGATACACTATATTACCAAAAGTTTTCGCTCACCCATTCAAATGATCAGAATCAGGTGTGCTAATCACTTGGCCTGG
>JAUMHR010000052.1:18354797-18369353 GCA_032361145.1 Enteromius fasciolatus
CACAGCCCCGATCCACACTTTAAGAAATGCTGCATTAAAAATTGCGTTATTTGGCAACCCAGCACTGGCAATGATGCCAAGTCTGTGGTTTTCCCACAGAATTAGGCAACTTTAACCATGTTGCCAAGCCCACAGGTTGAAGCGACCCCAATAATGTAATATTTAGCTCCTGAAGTGTGATTTTTACCAGGGGAACCCCCTGAAAAATGTGTATTTTAGCCACTGTATTTCACTGTATAGCCATATTTCCCTGTCACCTAAAATGCATTTGGATGCTTTGGGTAGAAACTGAGCGTGTTTTGCTGTGAAAACCTGGCAACCTGGGTAAATAATAGACAAAACATGCTTGGTTACTTTGAACCATTTGGGTTAAATGTTTTTACCCATGTTTATTTACTAGAGGCAACAGCAATATTTAAAAGATGAATTTATTATTATGCAGGAACCCTCATAGACAAGACAAACTGAATTCATTTTTGTGCATTTTGGACATAAAATGTAACATTTAAAATCAGCATTTTAATTTAAATGTATTCAACCATTCTCTGTAATAACTATAACTGACTCCAAAACCTGCCCATAAACTAACAGCGCTAAGTTTAGGGAACAAATTTTAATATTAAATGAAATTAAACTTAGTATTATAATGCACAAAATATATTTATGTTATGCCAGGCAAAATGTGTTTCAAGTGCGAATTCTTCTCATTGTTTTTATCGCTCAGGTTTTACAGCACAGTAAAGACTTTATAAATCAAATAAAATGTACACAAACTTTATTTCACTAAAGAAGTGCACCAAATTGGTGGCGCTGAGAACCTCTTTCCCCTTTTGCTGAACTCAAAAAAGCCCATGCTCTGACTGTAATTCAGCAGCTGGGTTGTTTCGTCAGTGAAAGACTCAACCCAGCATTTGGGTAAACTTAAAAATAACCCAGCGTTAGCATAAAAATAAATTACATTTTAAAACATTAAAATTAAAAACAATTATCACAAATTATTATTTGTGATAATTGTTATTATGTAACAAGCAACTGTAGTTACCCTTCTCAAAAGAAGACATAAGTATACCAACATATGTTAAATGCAGTTATTTAGCTTTTGATGGCTAATTGCAATTTATTAGTACTTTAACTCACTTGTCTAATAAACTTGCACAGAAATGATTTCTTAAACGCAGTTCAAAGAGCACTTGCTTGATAGCATAACCCAATTATAGTTGTTGTTGTTAATTTTAACAGTAAAATACACATTATTTTATTACTCATACTGTACATTCAGTGTTCTATCCACCTCACAGCATAGATGTTATATTTCTGGCTACAGCTAATGAGTTCATGTAGGTCACCTACATTTTCAGTCCACTCTCATTCAGTATTTCTGTATTCACAGCTAAACCTGATGAGTTTCCACGAAAACCTCTGGGTCTGGAGCTGCCAGTTGTTCTAACTCCAGTCAAACTGCCCAAACCGAGCCTCTCAGAGGATACACCCAACAAAGCAGAGCTTATCAAACGGCCACCTGCCTCTCTACACATCTCTCTACAGCAGGAGTCCATCATGCTAGATGACAGTCCTTCACAGGAAAAGAAACCTTACAATGATGGAGGGACTGGCAGCATGTCTCCCCTCCCCTCACCGGACCCCGTCCTAGTGCACAGCCAGATTCCCCTCACACCTGACGGAATGATAGGAGCCCCTGAGGATGGCGGGGAATGGCCTCCTCCTTATGAACCTCCTGTACCCAAGCTTAATGAGACCCAAAACCAACTGGAGCTGTCTGACCCTTCTCCACCTTCAAATGTGGAAGACAAAAAGCCTTCACAAACATCGCAAAACTTGGAGCAGGACACTTCGGAGACAGCAGGTGGCAGTGTGGTGGCTGATTTACCCCCAGACAATGTTGAATCTGTTTCCATGCAGCCTTCTGGCATTTTCACTTCTGAAAACTATGAGGAACAGTTAGGGGATGATGAAAGTAACAACATGGACAATTTTTCAGAAAAACTCTCAACTAAGATCTCCTCAACAACCTGTGTGCTGTCACAGTTACCTGCCAAACGAATCCCCACAGTCCATTCAGACCCCCTGTTCCAGCACCCGCCTCATTCCAGCCAGCACCTGCCCAAATCAGAGACATTTTAAGCTGCCAACTGACTTTTATTCAAGTGCTTTGCCAGTGTTTCTGCGGAGAGCATTATTGATTTTTCAGTTTTTCAGCACTTGTCTTTTCTGCAGCTCAAGTTTTCTCTGGTACAACTCACTTTGGGATGCATTTGCACAAGAATCACAGCTGGCACATATGACAGAGATAAAGCTTCTTAAAAAAAGTGAGCTGGCTCACTGCTTAATACACAACTCAGCATATAGCCAGTTGTTGATGAACAACTGCCTTCCAACTCATCTCTCACACTCTCTGGGTTTGTACAGAACTGCCACTCAATTACACCACAACACCAGCGATGTCTGCACGTCCTGATTTTGCTGAGTTAGGCGTGTTCCTGGGTCAACATATTTTGTTGACCCTGGAACAACATTTTATTCCAAAATTTTAGTTTTGACCATATCTCTACACCTAAACTACCCATGAGTATTGCCTAAAATCAGAGGAAATTATAGATGACCAACACTGATGTACAAGCACCAAACACTGATTGTAAGCCTAAACTTCACAAAAACTATAAACTGGTTCTTCAAATCTGATTGGCTAATCACAATGTTGTTCCAGGGTCAATACAGATGTTGACCCAGGGACACGCCAAACTCAGCAAAATTAGGTTCTGCGCAATGGCTTTGCAATTTCTGGGTCCAAATTTAATAAAATGGTAAAAGCTGTAATGGAAAGATCTGAACCAATCTGCGCAATATGAATGATTTTCACTACACTCAAAAGCAACCATAATATGCTATCCCTAGTAAAAATTAAATATATTTAAAATACATTTATATCATACTAAGTATAGTTAACATAATTACTGACATATCGCCAGAGACTTACTGATATTAAAATTATAATTAAACTCTACTTGTGTATAATAAACATGTTTTTGTAATGTCACTACTGATGAGGACTGTATGATCTTTAAATAATATTGGTCTTTAAATGCAAGATATTTAAAGTATACTTGCAATAGTTCCACTTTAGCATGAACGAATACACTTCAGTACATCTTCAGTTGGATTTCAGCACTACTTGTGCACAATTAAAATACACAAATAGCACAAAATGTATTTGTTCCAGTTTAGCAGACTTTTAAGTATACCGTCAAAGTGCAAGGTATTTTTATATTTGTAGTATACTTACAATTAAATAAATGTATTGTAAAAATACAATTTAGTATATTTATTTTTCACTAGGGATGGCTTGACAGAATATTGCAATTATTTGTTAATATCACAAACCACTCCATGTTAAATAATACAGTAGCTTATCCTTTCTGATAAGAAAGTAGAGAGTAATATACTTGTAGTCTGTGGTAATCTGAATGGTTTGTGATGTGAATTGTTTGTTGATACCAGCTTTATGGTACGATGCCAATTTTGCAGTGTCCACAAACCTATATTTATTATTCTGATAGAAAACACCAGAAAATAGTTTAATGGAATGTGCAGCAGTCTGTCGAAGTATGTTCATCTCAAAATGATTTGGCACAGTTTCACTGAGACAGCTGCGGTGTCTTTGTGATTTAACTTCCCAGCTGATGGCAATATTAAACATGGCCTTTAATAAGATTCAACAATATTTTTCTGCTTGTTTCTAAACCCAGCTTTCTGTACATTTGGTATTTGTACTTGTTTTTCATTTGTGTGAATATTTTGTACATTTAGCTTTTTAGAGTATTGTATTTTAATGCTTATAGGATTTTGTATTTGTATCATAAATTACTTAAATGTCAGATTTGCTTTCTGATGGTCTCATCTAGCATAGGCTTGCTTTTTATAAACAGTCGATTGGTCTTAGAAAGCTGTGCCCAGGAGGAGCTTCAGGTTTATAGTTTCAACAGAACAAACATTTTACTCTTAAATAGTCAGAATAGCTGGAAATCAGTGAAAATAAGTATTGTAAACATAAATAATTAATTATATACTGGTTATCTACGCACCTTTTTGTCTCAGAATAACAGTGTAAACGAGTAAAGTAAGTCGAGCGCTGTATTGCTATTATGCCATTGTAAGACATTGATGGTTTTAAATTCTATTACAGTATGGACTCTGTCAGATGGACGGTGTACATTCCCTTTTAAGGAGTTTTGAGAACTCCAACCAAAAGGCTTTGGTTTTATTCAGTCTGTATATAGTAAAATTATGCTGTACCTATTTACTTTGTTATTCAATGTTTGAATTAGATTTGCATAAATAGAAGTTTTCTAATCTTGATTGGACTGTGTAGAATTATTTCGAAATGCACAAGACAGAAAAAAATACGGGAATGCTCCGAGTGACCACCAGAGGTCTCTGTAAATACACCGTTTGTTTACAATAGATCCTCACTGATTCGCTATCATCGCCACGTTTTAGTTCCATATTCTCAGCTAAAGTTCAAGAGCATTATATTCCATTTTATTATTCATCATCTTTATGTTGTAATAGAAAAGTTTTCTAGTGAAGTTTAGATTTCCTTCCCAGTGAGAGCACACAAGAGATTCAAGCTTCATGAGATATTTGCCAGCATCATCAGGGTACCTGTAATATGAGGATCTTTTATGTTTGTTTCCTGCTCTCGGAGGACACTGGCAGCATGTGGTGACACGGGTTTGGGTGATGGATGCCACGCCTTGGCAGATTGTTAGTGCCATACATCATAATTGAGCCCCAGTGAGAGAGAGAAGGGCTGGCAGAAATAGAGCATACGCAAAAAAAAAGATGACACATCATCACTCATCATCATAATTGAGCAGGTATTGATGCGCTCATCTGTGCTGAGTTCTGCAATGCAACACTTCATGTTATCAGATCATGCTGTGATCTGTTAAGCCACAGCTAATATGACTTTTCTTGGCCTTTACTGTAGCTAAAGTTGATCTAAAAAAAAAAAAATTTGAAATCTCATTTTATTTTATTTAATTGTTTTCTTTTTAGATCAGGTTAAAATAGGCTATATCATATAAGTAGGCTATATAAAGCAGCAGGTCTTACAAAAATATAAAATAAAAAAATTGTCGATTTATTTTCAGCTTTGATTTTTATCAGCTTCTTTGAACTGAGACAGACAACTCTCGGGGTTTATAACCCTTACAAGCTGAACATTAGCACTCAAACCACACACTTGGAAAAGTTGCGATTACACCTACCTCTCCTTCTTCTCCTGCTTTGTGCCTGAGGTTATCTGTTCAAAGACATATTTATCGAGACCATTGGTGTTTCAGCATCCAAAACAAGGAAGACAGGCTTCAGCTTTGAAAGGTTAGGTGCCTGAAAGAATTATCTCCAAAAGGAGCACCTTTAATCCAAACACATAGGGTTTTGCTGAAGGATGCATCATTCAGACCAAACTGTTATCCTGCCCTCCTCCATGAACCTTAATAATAGACTCTTCTGGTGGAGTTTTAGCCATGGTTCAAAACAGATAGTGCTGCAAATATCACCATGCCCACATACTACCTAAAACATACTTAAAGATATCATTTTTTTTTATATAAATCTACATAAATACCTATATATAAGGATATAATAAATATACTGTATAATACCTTTTATACAATTAAATTGACATAATTATGTCTAAAATATCTTGGAGCTGTCCAGTTTTATCGATGATGAAAATTTTGCAAGATTATGTAAAATATGCAATTTTAATACTGTCATATTCTAAAAAATCATACAAAATTCATCCTTATGACTGGTTTTGTGGTACAGTGTCACATACTAAAATAATTATACTACTTTTTATTTTTTTAAAGTAATTGATTGAACTTTTTTTTAGTAGTTAGTCAACTAGATTTGTTCATTTAATGTATCTAAAATACACTGATTGCATTTACTTACCTAAATAAATAGTAAATTTAAAATAAATAGTTGTGTGTGTAGGTGTGTGTGCATATGGTATCAAACAAGATCGGGGACACATTTGCTCTTGATTAATTAAAAAAAAAAAAAAAAAAACTATTCAAGTCCATATTAGAAGATTATTAGGCCAATATGTATTTCACCATAGCAGTATGGATAGACCTATTTTTTTTTATAAACGTACATTTTCATAGCTTAAAACATTATGTGGTTTCAATGACTCATTATTGTAACGAAAAGCAGTCTCAGTGTAATGGAAGTATTAATTTGGCCTCTGCACTACTTAAATGCATGACCATACATCATTACCTTATTAGTGACTTGTTTAAAATAGTGTACTAATTAACGTCTTTTAAGAGCTTGTCAGTGTAAAGAAAATGAAGGAGCATTCAACGCAGTTCAGTGATCATTCTGAGCCCTTCAGGTAAAGCACTGTGACTGTGCGCACATGAAGGTAACAGCTCCCTCTATCCATCAGATGAAGAGCAGGATGCGGTCGGACAAGTGCGCTGATGCTGCTGAGGGGGGGAAAAAATCAGTTTTCCTGCGTAGATGAGAACACCAAAACAAAAAGGACTTAAGACGAATGAAAATCACTCAACACAAGGATTTGAGATGGCACCGTAAGAATATTTTTGCAGTCGTTTTTTCGTCTGTGAAACAGACCGAAGAAACAAAAGCGTGCTCGTGAATACCAGCGCGAGAAGAGGCACGAGACAAAACCACAAAACAGCGACGCTTCATTGCTGTTTACACAGCTTTATTTGTCTCCAGCTGTCTTTTGCAATAAACAGGAGACTAAACCGTGAAGCAAATAATTGAACACTTACACTGTCCGCTCATCACATAACGCGCCAGGAATAAGGATTTGTACAAAACTCTAAGGCAGTAACAGGACTTCAGGATGAAAGCCTCTTTTAATGGAGACATATCGTAAAGGAAATGAATGTGTACAGGAAGTTTGACTGCCTCACCAAACCCGTCATTGTGTGATAATGTGTGTGTTGTTCCTATATTGACACTTCTAATAACAGAAATGATGAGCTGCGCCTCTAGTTACATCAACTATTGTTCTGGCTGGACTCAAGTGAGCAGTCAAGATAGACACAGGACAGCGCAGCATCAACCAACACACACATCTCCTATGGTGACACCGCTTAGACATGCCAGTTTCACTCAGAAAAACACGTCCACGGTAAGTATTCGCGATTATTATACAGACATTTATGACGAATGTAGGCTATGTAGCTGTGCAAATGTCATTTATTATAAATGGCCTTCCCTTAGCCTTCTCGGAAGTTTAGAATGTCATTGTTGAAAGTCAAGTATAAAGGAGACAATTTCAGGTGTTCAATAGCAAGTCTAAATCTGTTCTAATCTGAAAACTATCACCGGTATTGTGACTGCAAAACATAATTTCAGCATTTTTTGACATTCTAGCTGTACAACATCAACGCTGAAGGGGCGCAAGTCTGAATTTTCCACTGAGTGGGTGATGTTGTTGTGATGAGGATGCGCTTTCCAATGAAGAAGATCCGCAAGCAGTTCAAACTCCTTCTGCTGCTCGTTTTGCTTATGTTTGCCATTGGGTTCACGTATCTTCACATCAACCAAGGCAAAGCCATTAAACTCCACTTCAACTATGGGAAAGGTCAGTATTAATGAAACTGCACTATTGCTATCACCTTGAGCATGGAGTATTTCTCTTTAAAGGATAGTAATGCCCACTAAAGCCGTAATAAACATATCTCTGATAGCTTCAAATGGGATTGTGCACAAAAATCCAATTGCGCAAAGCTGACTGTGAAAATTAGACCATGCTTAAAATATCAATTGAATCTTTCTATTGGGTTTCAGAAGCAGGTTAATGAGCAAGGCAGTGCAGTGAAATTGAGCTGTCCATTGCTAAAGCCATTGTATGATCTAAATGAGAATTTTTCCTTCAGGTTAAAGTTTAATTATCGCTTTTTTTCTTCCCAGCTAACTGCTGATTATTCCTAAACTAATTTGTACTCTGGGTTGTACAACCATTTGTACTACAGATAAGACTCAAAGCGGCTCTGTGCAAAGATGATTTTCCTTTATGCTTTTTGAAGAGAAATTAAGTCTAACCCACAGGCACAATTTGATGAATGTCCTGAAAGGTACCAATTCAGTGACAAGAGTTCCTTTCCTTTAATTACTGTCAGGAATAATCACTTACCACACACAAGTGGCCTTTTACATTTTCCTGTTACACTTGGTAATTTGTGTTTGCGTGTACATAAGAGAAGCTGATGTAAAATGCTTTTTACATGTCCATAATGTTATTCACTCAGTAGATGGTATGTATAAAATTGATTTAATTTTCATCTAGCTTATATGTACTTTTGCTTCTCTCGACTGAATAACACTGCCTTAACCTTGAAAAAAAAGTTTTACATTTATAATATACAAAGATGTTTTAACATCAGTATTTACATCTCAATTCCAATCTTCATGTTTAATGCTGTTTGAAATGCACAAGTTTAGACATGTTGGTCAAATAATCAGCACACTCACTAATTAACATACTTGTTTTTAACTTTTAAGCGGTTTTCTCAGACCACACCCATATCCTCTCTAATCAAAAAATGCCCTGTGTTTGCTCTGAGGAAATTTTTTAAAACAATTTTTAATTTGACTTTCTAGTCCAACTAAATTGGATTTTTTTAAATCAGAGCCTCTCATTAACTTTTACCTTGAAGCCGTATGTCCTTTGTTATTAGAGGTGAAGTAATTGTTGCGGATTAGGTGATAAACCATGACTGTATTTGAGAGAGGAATAAATTTGTATATTTCTAATTATAGCATAAAGGCTCAAGGCTTTTTCCCCCTTGGTTTTCCACTGATTGAGATTTAAAAATGGAAGCTAGTTGCTGTGAATTCTGTGGCTGAAGTTGACAGGGAGAGAAATTAGAGGTGCAGACTCTTTTAACCCATAGGTTAATGAAATTTGTGTTAAGCTCCTCTCAACACACAAGGTAATGCTTATGCAAATGGGTGTTTTGGATAGATGCCACTGTTATCTCAAGTGAGGCGTGCTATAGGTGGGAAGTAAGAGGGCTGAGCTCTAAAATCACTTCACCCGGGTAGTCATTAGTCAGAGGGGAGGTAAACGTCTTGTAGGACATGTTGATCTCTGTGGACAAAGGTCTTTTGGAGATACACTTGCTGTCACACTGAAATAAAAATGACCAAACCTGAATTATTTAATTAGGACTTAAATTAAAGCTCAGTGAGCAGAATTTGCATTGCGTTTATACTGTGCATCTTGAATGTGTCTCTTTTCATCAGTGGAAGAGATCCTGCATTTGTGTTTAGGTGACTGAACAGTCCGTTGTCTGTTGACTTGGCTCGGGGCAAGGACACATGGAGCAGGTGGTGGTCCACTCACCAAGACAGGAAAGAGCATAAAACATGCAGATTTTGATGAGCATACTGCCAGTCAGAGAATCCAGGCAGAAGCACATTTTTAAATATTAAATCTTTTTCAAGATGACTAGTTAGAAGGGAAACATTTTCTTTCTTAGCTCATTTATAGTCAGCGTTGTGTACAGTAGATTACTTACAAACTCTAGTCCATTATTAAATACAAATTGCATGATAAAAATGGTAATGATGCAATCTATTTAGGGAACATGGTCTAAGTACTTTTTGATTGAACTGTTTGTCACGTTTATTTGAAAGGGATAATCTTGTTCCATATTGACAAACATACAAAGATATATATGTGTGTGCATGTGTCTGTGTTGATGCTAGATTGTCCAGTGCATCCGGCTGCTATTTGTTGCCCTCTGGCTTGCACTGCTTTGGGATTCTCATTGTCTCTTGCTTGAACAGCTTCTGCAAGCATCACCACATAGATCTCAGAAATGCCCACTTCCCACTGCCTGATGGAGCAGTTTGTCTACCACCCACTTAATTGTGAGCCAGTCGGCTGATGTCCAAGGAGCCGTTCATGTGTCACCTACACCTGCTATGAAGTTCAGACTGAGACCGGTCTGTTTGGGTCATATGTTCAGGTGTGAAGCCACTGGGCCGCACTCAGAATGAATAAGCCCATCTGTGCCAGACCTATTTCTTCCTCCACCAGGTTATCACAGATGTTAATGAATGAAACGAAACCACTAATGCTTGAACATGAAAGCTCTTACAAAGCATAATATGATAACTGTGGTCACAGATGAAGCTCTTGACTGGTTGGGTCTTGGTGCCTTTGAGCAGTATGTTTCATAGACCTGAGCTTAGTGCATAACATATAAAAGATCTCCCCCCTCCAAAAAAATTTGGCTGCATCTCATTACCTTTGATTTCAGTTGCTGGCACCTCAAACTCTCATTGGTATTCCTAGAGGCAGCAGCGGCTCTGGCTCTGGGGCTGAAGATGTGTGCTCTGCATGGCCTCGGTCCAATTTTTGAGGAGCCATTATCATCCCTTATTCATGGCTCTTTTATTTAGAGACTATATGGGAGGTTGCAGGTTGCATGCAAATAATAAAAAAAAATGTTTGTTTTACTGTAGGAAGTTTCCATATTGCTCTGCACAGTTTGGAATCTTAAATGTTATTATGTTTAATTGCTTCCTCTGCTTCATTACTGATAATTTGTTTGCCTCATAAATTCCTTCCATTAACAAATCATAAAGACCCAATCTCAATGCATTGAGCATAAATATACTTTTATGCAGGCAGTTTTCAGTAGGAAAAGGAACATCCATCTGCTAGGCTGATAATGGCAGGTGCAATAGGCTGGAGTTGATTCTAAGAAGATGGTGTGACATTCAGTCGTGCCATCATTATATAATTTTTTATCCATGTCTGACTCTGTTCTCAGTTGATCTATGCATGTCTGTGCTTATTAGAGTAAAGCAAAAAAGTCAGAGAGAATATTTTGATCAAATAAATGCAGCCTTGTTGGGTGACCTATTGATAAAAAAAACAAAATTAATTTAAAAAAAAGCCCCTGAATCTTTTAAACATCCAGTGTAGCTTATAGTTAGACTGTAAAAAATGACCATGATTTTAACGGTAGAAAACTGCATACATTCCCAGAATTCCCTTTGCATTTCAAATTTAGTTTGAATTTGATGTTTTGTCTTTGAAATAACTGTTTCTTCTTAGTTTTTTTGTGTCATGTTTATTAGGGTTGTATGTTACATGTAATGTTGTTAAATTAATACGTATTGCATATTTCAGTTTAATGAGTCTCACCATTATGGTGCTTAGTGCTTGTGTAAATGACACTGAGCACCTTCTGTAAATGTTCATATTTAAAATCTGCTTGTGATTGACTTTGGTTCATCATGTGACTTTCTCATCACCACCTGTATTTGGTAGTTATCAGTGTATTTCAAAGGTACAAAACAGTACTGTTTGTACTGTTGGTAAATTAACATTATATCAGTTCATGAAATTATGATATTTAACTGTAAATTTAACTTAAAACTGTAAAACCAAAAATGTTGTTACCATCATTTTTACAGTCAAATTCCGGCAACCACAGCTGCGGGTTTTTTACTGTAAATTTCACTGAATTTTCTTTTACAGTGTAGTTCCAGTTCTTGAATCCAAGAATACTGATATAACAGTCCAACAGTTATTTTTTATCATTGCACTTGTCCAGACAGTTCAGTTTGGAACTATTTTAATTGAAGGTTTAATATTAATTTCTGTTGTATGAAATCAGTTTTAAAGGTGATGCCTGCTTGTTACCCCAGTAACTTCTCAAGTGGCTTACACTGTTAATTTTGTGAACGGCCTAGAATAATCTAGTAGCGACAGATACATATTACTGTAGAACATGGTTCCAGACCCATTAGGGTCTTTGGAATGTTGCTTGGTTTTTCACTTTGAAACTATACTGTACATCAATTGGTAATAAATTCTCAATATCAAGTTAAATATTTTTTATGTGTAGATCAGAAATATCTGCAGTAGATATTTCACGGTCTATGTCAGATTGAGACACATCATCCATGCATTTTTCTCAGTAAATACTGCTACATATCTTGTCTTCAAAGAGCTTGTGTGCTCACCAGCTCGTTGACTATAGACAGAGATCTCTTCTATAGAATCGTGGGGGTGGAGGATGTGTTACCTCAGCCTGCTGCTTTGACGAGAGCAACAGTTGGCTTTGTTGTAAGTATGTTGTGAAAAATTGGTGCGGGGGTAATTTAAATCATTTCAGAATTCAGTATTATTCCACAAGCATTGTAGGTGAACATCTTTCGTCAAAGTACATCAAAAACTCTTGTTGTGGGAATGTTACTTGTCTGTGTACAATGCATTTCTCAACTCCTTTTGTGTAAAAGTCAAAAGTTTTTTTACCTGCATTTGTGCTAAAATATTTAACAGTTCTGTCTCTCAAGGATTTGATTTTAAGGAATTAATTGTAGTTAATTCTAATTTGTTATATACATTATGTTATATATGTTATACAAGTTCAAGCTTGTATTTTCACTTGCTGATAAATAGACATTTGATTAATATCCATAACAACAATAAGCCTCATAGTTTTCTATGACATTCAATATTATGTGGTATATCAATGAAATACATTGTCTTTAATGGGTAAATTTACAAGTATCGTCATCATTTATTATTTTATTCATGAATTCAACCCTCTTTTAAGCTGATTTTTTTTATCTACACTGAAACAAATATAGTATAAGTTGAACCTCGACAGGTTGCGCATTTAAAATTCATATAATATTATCAGTTTGACTGCACACTACAGATTGTGTGCATTGACAGAACTGAATCAACATCTAACTGACTTGAGCTGAATTAGACACTATTGTCTTTTTAGATCTGCTTTACTGCAGCATATGGATTTGTCTTATATTTAATGAAGTTTGCATCATTTTTATTTTCCTGTTTACTTAACTTGACTTAGTATGTACAGCTACAGTACATTCATGCTGTCAGATTACGAGGCAGATAGGTTTCCCTGTCCTATAGTATATCTTGACAGCACTATTTTTAGTATAAAAAACAATTCTGTCAGTGAAATGCCACCATTATTTTGTGAACATATGACACTTCATTTGAATAAATTATTTCAGACTTTAATCACCATTCTAATCAGTTGTCTTACACCTTAAGACAGCATAAAACATACAGCAAAAGATAAAATCATACCCTTAGATGACATCCAAAATTCTTTCAAAAAGTTGCCATAATTTGCATGCATCCTAAAACACTTTTTTTTGTGAAATGTCTTGAGAGTGCAGATTTCCTAACTAATATAAAGTTCAGGCTGTTATTGCTTAGCAAAGCATACATGTTTAAGCAGTAATTCTCAAATTAATTTGCTTTAGCTGTTAACACCCTTCCTCCATAACCTCTTAAAATGAGTTCTTGCATTATCACATCTGTCTTAATTCACTAAAGTACAAAGTATTTTGCATCTAGCAGGTTTTAATTGGTCCCACAGAATCAATTCTGGATCGGTTTAGGTAATGTTCACAGAGCTGGTCTTTCTTTAATGTTCTCTCATTTTTCTTTTACTTTAAGTCCTACTGCTGGTCCCGTCTGGATTGTGAGTATATAGGTCTAGGACAATTTATTCTGGTTACCTTTTACTCATTTATTTGATTTTAACCCTAATGAATGAGATCACTGGTTGCATGTGTGACTGATTTAGATAATAAATCTGGTTGTTTTGTATTTTAAGTCAAAACCTTTAGCACTAAAAACACTGAATTTATTCTTGTGGCTTTTTTGCTATACTGTAGCTCCCAGTGTCAGTTACAAATCACAAGATTTCAGGCAATGGATGAGGGACTGGGCAGTCTGTTTTCTCTATAGGAGATCGCTCTCCTCTTCCCTTTCATTTAATCTTCTTTTCTGTGTCTCCCTCAGTGTTAAAAGTATAGTATCTCTCTCATTTGCCCAAACAGAGGAATCTAACATATGCATGTATTCATTTATAAATATTAATGTTCCTGGCGCGCTCTCCATTCTTCCAGAGCTTGGAGGCTCGACTAAAGGACTTTACTCAAGAAAGACACATTTCAAAACCTCCACACAGGATGATTTGATAAACTGGGTGGATGACTTGTCAGCCCCACATTTAATATTACTGCCATAATTCATGTCATAAATTCATAATTGTCATACACATGACATGCACACAAACCCACACACATATATGTCTGTACCTACATAAAGTCTGTAACCCTAGTTCCTTGAAGGAACGAGACGCCACGTCGACGAGACTTTCAAATCCCTGTCTAGTGTGTGTTTGTGCACAGCTACGACAGTAAGACAAAAGAGCCTGGTGTGGCTCGCATTTCCAATCCGTGAAAAAATGGACAAATCGGCAGTCAGGACCCCTGCTAACAGGGGTCTTCGAGGCTGCCACACTGCGTGTCGAGTGCGCTCTGACTCATATGACAGGTTGATGGCATCCACTATCTAACGGCTTAAAGTAGTGTTGCCAAAAGACCCCTTTTAGTACCAAGAAGGTACTAAAAAATTTGAAATGTTACGGTACCAGGTTTTCTGAAGTACCGGTAGTACCGAGCAACGGG
>JAUMHR010000052.1:18369453-18385464 GCA_032361145.1 Enteromius fasciolatus
CTTAAACATATGTTACACCAGTGTCACGAGAATCACTTATATAGGCTCTCTTTTTATGACTAAAGACACATTTTCTCACAATGTCTGCAGCTCTTCTCATTTTGTTTGAGAACGTGCTTCACTCCCCGGCAGACTACACATAATGTGTGTGTGTCACCTGGCAATATATATCTCTCTTGCATGGAATAACACACACTCTGTATGGTGGTGAGTGGCCCTAGCCCCTTTTCTTTTCTTTTTCTTTTTTAACACTTGCACTGACAAACACACAACACAGAGCACTTTCGCTAAATGACAGAAAGCTATCTGCCGGCAGCATTCCACGTGCTTTTATGCTTCCTTGCTAGTGACGTCACCCGCCTATTACATCCCAAATATTCATTGGCAGATGTTACACACGATTCAGAGCCGTCACGCTGGGGGAATTCCCATAGGATCTCGTCGACACGGCTCAAGTTCCTTAAGAGAAACAAAAATTATTAAAATAATATTTATATTTTGTGTTGCCTAAAACAAGACTATTTGCAGCCTTCTGTGATATGTGTTCCTGTCCTTCAACTGTCCTTAGTGGCAAAGCTGGATCTCAGCATCATTTAGCCACTGTGGGGAAGAAATCAAATGTGCACAGCATGAGTTTGAAAAACTGCTTTGAAACAATACATATTGTACAAACTATTCAAATAAACTTGACTCTAGTTTCTGTGAAGTGCATGTGCACTTATGAGTGGAATTCTTTTTGCCATCAATTTTGTAGTAATATAATGGTTTAAAAAGCATCCTACCACATGTTAATGTGTGTGTTAGTGGCCAATCCCTCTCTTGGTCATTAGTCTCAATGGGACAGCCTGGTGGAGTTCAATTCCCTCAGATGTTGTAGTGGCAGCTGGCGCACAGATGTTAGAGTCACTGTCAGACTGTGGGTAAAGGGCAGAGAGAGGCTTTATGTGTGTGCGTACCCATCTTGAAAGTGCAGGTGCATTGCGATATGAATGAATACGCTATATAAAGCACATTGAGTCAAATGTTAAAAGACACTTAATGTAGAATAATATTATCAGTTTGACTGCACACTGTGGATAACACTGCTTTCTTCTGTTAAACTGCTCCATAATTTAATACAAATTTTGCAACATGAACACTGTTACTGTATTTTGTTGAACTGAATGTCTCGTTACGTATGTAACCCTAGTTCCGTGATGGAGGGAACAGAGACATTATGTCATGACGACAGACTGGGGTCTTGCCAATAGCCCTGATTCACTCTGCTTAATAGAAAACGCCACAACCTGGATGTTACTACAACCTTGTAGCGCTCAAATGTTGACAGGCAGGGCGTGTCAGACAAGTGTTTTGCCCCATAGCAGATTCGCTGACTTTGATACCCATAGGGACTAGGGATGGGTATCATTTTAAAAACTCTGATACCGATACGATACCTTGAGTTCAATACCGTTTCCTGAACGATACCTTTTTTGATACCAATTTTATGAAATCAGTTTTAACAAAATTACATGATCTCAGAAAACTTTTTTTTTTTTAGTTTGTTGACGTTTATACGGATGTAAAATCTCATCTCCTGAGCCACTGCACGGAAAAATGTATATCCAACACAATGAATCGGTTTACACATCTGTAATGCTGTCTTTGCACTAGTGCATTATTATTTATTCTTACAATAGCCTTATAATTTTTTTCATTTTGTTGTTGGAAAATAATGGGGATTTTTTTTTGACGGCTGCCATGAATACCTTTATAGTTCAATGTGTACATGATATGATGATAGATTTACTTAAATGAAACGGTCAAATGCTCTTGAAGTAACCCTCGGAGCAGTTCTGGAGATGTTATTTATGTAGCCTACTGTTTTTACGTCCTCATTTAGTAAGACACAAAACGTTAATATCACTGGAAGTGTCACGTGCAGGTCAGTATGCAAGTAAACAAAACCACATCCTACCAGTGGGAGGTGACATGTGGAACCCTAGTATGGACTGACCAGACGTGGGGCAGTACAACGTACGATGTTGTCTCTAAGGCAGGTCCTATCCAGAGAATGAGAGGAACGACTGGCAGTAGTAGGGGTGTCCTAGAAGGATTCAACCTCCTGGCACTTCTCAGGAACCTTACAATAAGGTTGTGCTTTCCCAAAGACTGGCCGTCTACTGCATCATGATGTGCTGCAATGGCAGCCACATACACTTTCAAGGTGGAGGGCGACAGCTTACGCTCCAATTGTGCATCTTCGGGGGTCTTCTCAGCAAGAAGAACACCAGTTTGCGAACAGACTCCACTTTAAAGCATATGCTTGCCTCAAAATCTGATGAGTGGTTGCACCTGTTGCCTCTTTATACCTGGATAAAGGGGAGTGGTTCAGGATTGTTTAACCACTTGCCAATTTTCATTGCCGTTTTTGCTTAAGCAGAGCAAATCAGGGCTCTAGGCAAGACTCTCGTCTGTCTGTCGTCACAGCATAACTTGTAATGACTGACAGACAGGGAACTGAAATAAATCAACATCTAACTAACTTAAGCTGAATAACAATAGTATTGTCTTCCAGTTGCTTTAATTTAATTGGAATTGTTTTATACCAGATAAACTTTACACACATATTGAACTGAACTGAATCAACACTGTCATTCAGCCTAGAGCTGAATAAAACACTATCGTCTTTACAGCAGAATTTGGATTTGTAACTTATAACTTTGATGAAGTTTGCATCATTGTTATTTTTCTGTTGACTTGACTTAGTTGCTCATAAGGTACTGCTGTATTCATACTGTCAGATTTAGGGGCAGATGTGTTTCCCTTTCCTATAATATATCTTGACATTACCCCTTTAGCACTGTTTTTAGCATGAAACAACAAACATGTCAGTGAAATGCCACCTATTATTTTAGGAACATTTGACAATTTATTTGAATAAATCATATCTGACTTTAATCTCCATTCTTATTGTCTCACACCTCAAGACAGCATAAAACACACAGCAAATCATTAAATCATACCAGGCACCATGATGCACTAAGCAAGATTGATCTTTTTATAGAGTCTGTATTGTTAAAGACCTGTCTTGTATGTGAGCGGGTGACATGGTGTAGATCTTCTGTGTGCTGTCACTTCATCAAATAGGCCCAGATCAGACAGACTGATCTCAGCTCAGACAGCAAGTGTCAAAACCTGTCTGAAAGAATCTGTTCTGCATCCCTAGCTGGATATTCTGCATTCCCCTGCAATCGATTCTCCATATTTGATATCTCTCATATGTCTTCATATAAAGTCCATGTGTTGCTCTTCTGGATTATTTTTTGTAATGCATCTTTAAAGACATTTTTACTCTTAGGTACAAAAAAAATCAGCTTTAGTGGTGAGTCTGTTCTACTTCAATAGCTCATGCTCTACCATCAATAAAGCTATATTGACTTTCATTTGGGGGAAAAAAAGAAAAGGTAATCAGTAGAGTGTTCTCAGAGGCATGAAAAAAAACGCAATTATCCGCCCAAATTTCAGTTACTTGCACACAATGAAGGTTATTGTTTGGAGCCAAATGCAACTGTTTACTCATTGTAGAAGCTTTGAAACCCGGCCAGATTACCCTGTCAAATTGGATTCATTTGCATAGAGATTAATAAGAGAGATTGCCTCAGCATTTGACTTGTTCATATATGTACTAATTACAGTTAGCTGAATTCCAGCTCATTAATATGTAAATAAACAAGCCTTTCTCATTAATACACAAGCCAGTTCATGCTGAAACATCTAAATCGTTTACAAGTGCAAGGTAGGCCTAATTGAAATGGGCCTTTGAGGATCTGAGGGTGACCTCTGCACTTGCTGATACTCTTTTGTACAATTGCAGAATACAATTCTTGCTGTGGCAAATCTGTAATTCTTTAGGACGCTTTGCTGCATAGGCTGCAGAGATAGATTAGTTTTCAATTACCTGTGTGTAGTGAAGCCTAAAAGCTGGACTAGCCTCTTCGTCATAGCTGTTAGGGCTATTTAAAGCTGTACATATGAGATTTTGCTGATTCTGAAACTCTCTCTGTAGAACTGCTGTGACAGATCTAGGGTTTTTTGGAAGCAGGCAGTTCAGTTGAGTATGTCATGGCTTCAGAGTGCTGCACTAATGCAATTTAAAAAGTTATGTAAAGATATTACTGGCAAAAAGCTGGAGAGGTTAAAACTTATTATAAACACTTGAATTACTAATTGATTTGTTGTTGCAATTAGGAAAATATCTGTGCATTGAGTTTTGTAAGGTTTATAATTAGAATCTAGTATTTATTTTTGCATGAAAGAGTAGGAAAGACATTTTAATTTTGATATGCAAGTGTGTGTTATTAAGTTCGGGGTCATTAGGATTTTTTGTTTTGTTTCTGAAAGAAATCTCTTTTTCTCACCAAGGTTGCATTTAATTGGACATTTTTTTCTATTATAAATACATTTTCAAGTAATTAATACTTATTGTATTATGTTTTGTAATGTGATTGTTTTTAAACGATATTCTTGTGATGACAAAGGTGACTTTTCAGCAGCCAGTCATGGAGTCACATGTCACCTGATCCTTCAGAAATCATTTTAATATGCTGATTTGAAGCTCAAGAAACAGCTGCCCTGCTTAATATTTTGCAGGATGCTATTAAAAAGTATGCATATTTATATAGCTGTGCACAATATAAGAATCCCAAATACATACAGTACAGTAGAACATTTCCTTGCTTATACTGTAAGGTTTTTCTGTCTTTGTTTGCGTGGAATTTATGTTTTGTTAGATTGTAGTGTGAAGGCATGAATGCTCACACCACTGCTGGTTGCTCTTCTGCCTCCACTGTGAAAACCCACTGTGCAGGGAAGCACGACTGCTTGTGTATGTGGGTTTCATGATGCAGAAGATAAAATGCCTGCCAAAACTCAATTGTCTAGTTTCCTGTCCTGCAGCTATAGACACTCTTTTACCCTTTCGACAACAGCACCACTCCCAAGCCCCTCTATCTGAACAAATAGAACTCCACCAGATGCATCTTAAGCCTCGCCTCAGACCAAACTGTTCAGCTGATGGCAATTCTCCATTTCAAATCATTTTTAATTCAGCTTAATCCGTGACGGTAAACTCATACTTGCAGACTCAGAGGAGAGCTCACTTCCGTAAACTGACAAAAAGATCAACAGCTTCACAGTCACATAAATAAATTAGTGTTTTGTGTTCAAGGTCAAAACTCAGATCAGTACAAAACGCTTTTTCTTTACTCCCTACCTTTGTCTTTTTGTGGGAAAATATGGGGAATGTTCCTTCCCTCGCTTGACAAATCAAGTCTTCCCATCAGCCATCTGTCCAGATAAATGGAGCATTATTGGTGGCAACATGCTGCATTTTTATGTTCCTCTGTGAATCAGCGCATAAGAGTCAAGGAACAAATGACCAAGAAATGAAGGAATTACCATGTAGTACCAGTCATATATGGGGACAAGGATGTTACATGAAATAGATCAAGGTGAAATATGTCTTATTATCTTCGCCAGCTGTGCTGATATTAGATATTCTGTCAGAAGACTAGACAAATCTCAGATGGTTTGGTTTGTGCCTCAAAGATTAAGATCTCCATTAATGCAATGTATAGCACTCCCAGAGGAAAATGTTATTGCTCAGAGGTAGAGTCTGAATTATGTTTTATTTATGTATCCACTGTATTACATGTTTCTATAAAATTCCTTGAGAAGGATATACACATATTTTGACATATAGCAATAGCATAGACTATACTTGAGAAAGATGTACACATATGTGGACATAATTGTAGCATAGACTATATACAGTCAATGTGAATAACACAGCTCAGATTATTTGGCTTTGAGACATTGGTAAGCCTACTGTACTGGCTTAAAGATTGAACCACATTTTCTCTGATAACAGGCTATCATTTTACTGGGATATTTTCACATTCTTTATTCGCACAGCTTCTCATTAACGTGCTCATCACATTTCTGGTTCCTCTGTCAATGACAATATGGTGGCTTGCAGAGAAATCACAGTGGTCAGGACCTCTTTTAAATGCTAGATGAGATGAGGCTTCCCTGAGTCTGAGTAACTGTATTTTCTCTAGGGCAAATCAATGACATACATGAAAAAAGGAGGTAAAACCTTTTTTTACTTAAATTGACCTCTAATAAAGGACAAATGAGATATAAGTAAAGATAATAAACCTAATTATATTTCTGAACATCTGCTATTGAAGCGTAGTAATACAACTTCCAAAAAAGGTGGCCAAATTCTTTTTTATGTTGAAGGGAACAAATCCTTAGGGAATACATGAATAATTTACATTTTGAGTAAAATGTAAATATAAACAAATTTTTGTGAACATATTGATCTCATTAGTAGTTAAAGGAATAGTTCATCCATTTCTTTGTTCTGTCGAACACAAAGGAAGATATTTTGAATAAAATTTGTAACCAGGCCACCACTGACTACAATAGTAGGAAAAAAATACTATGCAATCAATGGTGACCTAAAACAGCCTATTTACAAACTTTCTTCAAAATACCCCTGTGTTCAGCAGAACAAAGATTTATTTTTTCAGTTTTGGAACTAATTGAAGGTGAGTAAATAATGACAGAATTTTAAACTTTTGGGTGAACTATACTATTCACCATCCTTTGCTACCAAAATGCTTGTTATGAATGCGCCTCTCTCAAATGAGGCGCAATTTTTTTCTAATAATTTTTTTGGCTTCAGCTTTTATGTAATTCAGCGATGCACTCTATGTGTGTCAGTCCTTGGATGCGAATACTTCTCTTTGAGGAGAGAGCCTTCACATGTGTTCCTCATGGAGCCCCACTTTCACTGAGGTGGATGTGGTGGCTGTTTGGTGATCCCTATCCTCATCCTTCTTCACCGGACCTAGCGAAGGTACGCACAAGCATATAGTCATTACGAGCAGCTGGGGAGCAGAGCTTGTGCTGTCAGTCCTCAAGGGGGCTGATCGCGCTTCTCTCCGCTGCAAATGCTCCCCCCTCACTCAGTCGGCGAGCAAAGTCGAGATGATGTCCTTGCTCAAATGAAACAGCTGGGGTTTGAGACTGAATGTCCAAGGAAAGTGTGCTTTCTCCAGAACAGAGAACCACTTATCCTGGAGTGGTGTGTAATACGACCACGATGCTGGCTTGTATGACACCTGATCAGATCAAGTCAATCCTCACGGCAGTTGTGAGTGTGCGAGAAGGCCGGTCACTCACTGTCAAGCAGTTTCAGATACTGCTGTTTATGCTGGCAGCTGCATCCAATGTCATACCTCTTTGCCTGCTGTACATGAGCCCCCTACAGTGGTGGCTCAGGATCAAAGGTGTTTCCCTGAGGGAAGTTTCACAACAAGCTGTATGTGCCTTAGACATGTGGAGGAAACCTGGTGGGGGCTCCTTGTCACCGCAACACGCTAGCGGCGTGCATATCTCGCACTGATTGAGAGCAGTCATGAGTGCCCGCTTGGCCCGCAGTCTGGGAAGTGGTTGCAGATTCATCCACTCCAGTCTAAAGCTTTACGTTGCGATGATATTGCCTCTCTCGGTGGACACTCAGTTGGTAGAGACCCCCTGGTTGTACGTTTCCTCCAGTGCACAGAGGTTGAGGCCTGGCTGTGGTGTTAGAGGCCCTCTGTGGGCTGCCTTAGGAGCCCATAGAGGAGATTTCTGGTCATATGCTTACGATTAAGACCATACTGTTGCTGGCACTGTGTTCTCTGAGGAGAGGAGGTGACCTTCAAGCACTGTCGGAGGCCCCCTAAATCCCACCTTGAGTTTGCGCTGGACATGGCCAAGGCATTTTTGTACCCATGAGCGGGTTATAGTACTAAGGTCCCTTCGGTCACACCACAGCCTGTTGTACTGCAGGCTTTCAATCCTCTTTCCTTCAGGGAGCCTGGCCAACAGAAGCTGAATTGCATGTGTCCAGTGTGAGTATACGTCCACAGAGTTGCGGTGCAATTCGGAGCAACTCCTGGTCTGCTTTGGTCCTCCCAAGAGGGGATGTGCAGCGACCAAGCAGACCTTGAGTAGGTGGATAGTGGATGCCATTAACACTGCTTTCAAGTTCTCTATACCTTATATAAGTTCTCTCCCGCCTAGGCTAGGAGTAAGAGCGCACACAACCCGCTTTCAGGGGTCCCATTGGAGGACAGCTGTGGCCTGTGGGGTGGTCCGCCCCTCACACTTCTGCTGTGCTCTCGTCACTGAGTACGAACACACACTAGGCAGGGACTTGCAAGTATGGGGGCATGGGCATTTTGTTCCTTGTAGAGTCTCTATTGACGTGTCTCGAGTTCCTGAAGAGGAACATTTCAGGTTACGTATGTAACCTTAGTTCCTCGAAGGAATGAGATGCCGCGTCATTTCGCCACACTTCCGGCATCCCAGCCTGTGCTCACTTCATGACAATAAAGCTGAAGCCAGCCACATTACACATACTTTTATGCATCCTGGCCAATGACGTCACCCGCCTATGACATCTTGCCCATCCTTTGCACTGATTACACATGCTATTCAGAGCTGTCAAGCTGGAGGCGTTCCCCATAGCGTCTCATTCCTTTGAGGAACTAGGGTTACATATGTAACCTGAGACATTTTAAGCTCAAGCCCGAAAGAAGAAGACAAAAAAATGATACGAGTTGAGTAGACACTTGCTTGCGAGCTATCTCTCTCTACACTGTCTTTAAGGCTCTGTCCCAGCCCTCCAAGCCTTTAAATATTACATCTAAAATGCTGGTGGGCAGTGGGTACTCAGCAACAGGTCAGGCTGGTGTGTGTCTGCACACCATGGGGGTGTTACAGGCTTACCAAGCCGACCTGCTGAAAGAGCTGGATGAAGGTGAGCAAGTTGGTTCAGAAGAAATTAAAGAACTAAGGAGAACCGCTGATCGCTCATTGCGTGCCACAAAGACAGCCCGAGCGATTGGCAGAACGATGGCAGCAATGAGGGTCTGTTCGGCGACTCCATAAACACGGTCGTCGAAAGACACCAGGAGAGGTTCCTCCCTCATCGCTTTCCAGCTCAAGGGGCTGCTGGGCGGGAGCAGCCCCATCTGAGTACTATTTCCTCAAAAACAGAGTGTTGCCTCGAGAGCTCCTTGCCAACAGCAAGGGAGTTGGCGGCGCTGTATAGCGGGGCCTTCAAAATCTCATATAGACCTGAGGGTCGTTCTACAAGAGAAAAAGAAGGCCTCGCAGGGTAAAGAGAGGAAGTCCTGATGCTTGTGGCTCAGGACTTCAGAAGGCAGGAACATTACACGGAACCCATCTCTCCTCAGTGCCCTAGGAAGATCGTTTCACTAACCTCGCCAGTGTTACGAGGCGTGAGCATCTCCCACAAACATTGATCTCAGTTTCGTCCGCCCGAAAATGTATCGGCTCTGAGACGTTCACCACCGAGCACTCATGAGGCACAGCTTCACCCGAGGGTGGGTTGTGTCAAAACAACAGGAAGTTCCTAAGGTTTGCTTTTAGGGGCAAAGTGTACCAATATCGGGTTCTTCCCTTCGGCCTAAATCAGGACCCAGTGCTGGGAGATCCAGGTAGCCGCATAACGCTAGCGACAGATGCGTCCCTGACTGGTTGGGAAGCGATCCCGAGTGGTCGCTCAGCCCGAGGTCTGTAGAGTGGTCGCCATCTTACTGGCATATCCCCTGCCTAGAAATGCTGGCAGTATTTCGAGCACTCAAATACTTCTTCAAGAAGAAGAAACTGAACACCAAGAAAAGTGTTTTTTCTCCAGCTCAGAGAACCACTTATCTAGACGTGGTGTGGAACTCGACCACGATGCAGGCTCGCATGACACCTGCTGAAGTAGTTTCGATCCTCACCGCAGTCGCAAGACTGAAAGAGGGCTCAGTGCTGGGAGATCTCGGTCGCCGCATAACGCTAGCGACGGCGGATGCATCCCTCACTGGTCATTGAGCGATCACGAGTGGTCGCTTAGCCCAAGGTCTGGGAGAAGTCACCATGTTATTTGGCACATCAACTGTCTAGAAATTCTAGCAGCGTTTCGAACACTTCTTCACAGACGTAAGAGACGTACGTGCCTTAGACATGTGGACGAAACCTTCGTTCCTAAATCAGGACCCAGTGCTGGGAGATCCAGGTGGCCGCATAACGCTAGCGACGGATGCGTCCCTGACTGGTTGGGAAGCGATCCCGAGTGGTCGCTCAGCCCGAGGTCTGTAGAGTGGTCGCCATCTTACTGGCATATCCCCTGCCTAGAAATTCTGGCAGTATTTCGAGCACTCAAATACTTCTTCAAGAAGAAGAAACTGAACACCAAGAAAAGTGTTCTTTCTCCAGCTCAGAGAACCACTTATCTAGGCGTGGTGTGGAACTCGACCACGATGCAGGCTCGCATGACACCTGCTCGAGTAATTTCGATCCTCACCGCAGTCGCAAGACTGAAAGAGGGCTCAGTGCTGGGAGATCTCGGTCGCCGCATAATGCTAGCGACGGATGCATCCCTCACTGGTCATTGAGCGATCACGAGTGGTCGCTTAGCCCAAGGTCTGGGAGAAGTCGCCATGTTATTTGGCACATCAACTGTCTAGAAATTCTAGCAGCATTTCGAACACTTCTTCACAGACGTAAGAGATCAACATGTGTTGGTGTGCACTGCCATCGACATTCCCGGGCATCCAAATGTAGGAGCAGACATCTTGTCGATTTATTACAAGCCAGAGTTTTTTGCAACACAAGAGAACGCGCAATGTCCCCTCTGGTACTCTCTAGTTTATCCAGCTCCTGCGGGACTGGATGCCATGGTAAAGACATGGCCGAGGCTGCGTCTGTAGTATGATCCCGGGTACCAACCTGGGACCTGACTGTTGTGTTAGAAGCCCTCTGTGGGCCACCATTTGAGCCCATAAAGGAGATTTCAGATCGTTTACTAACGATAAAGACCATACTTCTGCTAGCGTTGTGTTCTCTGAGGAGAGTAGGGGACCTTCAGGCACACTCAGTGGCCCCTACAACTTTGCGCCGAACATGGCCAAAGTCTTTCTGTACCCGCAAACGTGTTACAGTCCCAAGGTACCTACGGTCACACCTCAGCCAGTAGTACTACAGGCCTTTAACCCACCTTCCTTCAGGGAGCCTGGTCAGAAGAAGCTAAATTTTTTGTGTCCAGTGCGAGCACTGGATGCATACGTCCACAGAGCTGCCCTGTGGAGAAAGTCAGAGCAGTGGCTCGTATGCTTTGGTCCCCCCAAGAAGGGGCTTCCAGCGACCAAGCTGACTTTACGCCGTTGGAATGTGGATGCCATTAACATGTCAAATGAGTTCTCTGGTCTCCTGCCGAGGCTAGGAGTCAGAGCGCACTCGGTGTGGCGGCCTCGAAGGGGTTGGGTCTATGGACTGGATTTCCGAGCACCTACGTGCTCTTGTGTTCTCTCGCCCTAGCTGTGCATAAACACACACTAGGCAGGGATTTAAAAGTCTGGAGGCATGGGCATCTCGTTCCCATAGCGTCTCGTCCACGCAGCTCGAGTTCCTGAAAATGAACATCTCAGGTTAAATATATAACCCTGTTATTTGAAGGAACCACACTGTTGGCATCCCCTGCCGGCACTCCGCTGCATGACAGGAGCTAGTTTGCCGGTCACTTTCCATGTGCTTATATGCTTCCTGGCCAGTGACGTCCCCCACCTATGACATCCCAACTCATCATTGGCTGATTCAACACACTATTCAGAGCCGTCACACTGAGGGCGTTTCCATAGCATCTCGTTGACGCAGCGTCTCGTTCCTTCAAGGAACAGGGTTTTATATATATATATATATATATATATATATATATATATATATATAACCTGAGATGTTTTTTGAGATAAAAATCATTGGCAAAGGAAAAAAAAAAAACTACAGTACCATAGTGTTATTTTGACTTGGGCATCAGAATACTTCAAAAAATTTAAAGGGGCTTTCTGTGCCTGTAATTGTCATATTTATAGGCAAGATAACCATGTTTTATTTTTTTGAAGATACATGAAACAGGTTTTTATTAGCATTAGTCTCATAAGCCTTATATAATCATCTGTCTTCAGATTCTGTCTGACTCATTTAAGTGATGTTTGTCATTTGTCTAGCAATACTTTAATCATTGCTGTTCCCCCATAATAGATGCCTTCAGGTCTGAAATATTGTTTTGCATCTCTGTCAGCCTCATTTTCTCTTTCATGTCTCTGTAGTTCATATCAATCTGAAGAGTGTTTGGAGGAATGGGACAGGTTTTATCCTGGTGAGCCCACTTAAAGAGACTCAAGCATCAGTTCTGATTTTCCCCAGGTGTAGTTTGCCTTGATTAAACACTGCTCTCCAGGAGAAGACAAAGGCTCTCTGAATGCTAAGAGTGTTCTTGAGGATTCAAAGATGGCAGAAAGTAGCTAGAACCTGGTGTGTTCATTCACACATAATTTAAGACTGTTATGTCTTGTAAAAAAGTTTTAGCTACACTTTCCGCTGGTTTGATTTGTGGAGTCATTGATGTATTTAATTTACATCGTAAATATTCAGAAAGCGATGTACTCCTGCTAGAATTAATGCATTTTTTTAAGTATGTGTTTGGAATTGAACTCTCCAGTTGGATGGATACTCTCACCGAACAGGCCTATACATTTGAAAAGGCTCATTCATTTCTTAGAGAGAATTGAATTTTTGAATCCTAAGACCCAGGTGCACGCAAAATTTTGATATGCTTCTTTGATGAAAGTAGAATGAGAAAATATTAAACACTGTCTGGTAGACATGCTGCTTTCTTTGAATAGGTGGTCGAATTGATGGGACAAATTGCTAGTCATCATCGTTAAGCTTTGAGGTGTGGTTGTGGAGACCTAGATTGATCTTAACTCTTTTGATTCTCCCTCAAGTGGTATAGAAATGGGAGCTATTTGTATTTTTAACTATGCTTTCTGCTCAGGTGTCAAGGTCCTTAACTACAGGCTTTTATAAAGTCAGTATAGCGAGACATTGCACAGTAGCCACCACATGATGTCTCAAAATGGCACAGTTCATGCAAGGACAACATTTGTTTTGTAAGCATCTCTAAAAATATTAAGCAGTATTGTCTCCCCAAAAGCCCTCAGGATAAAACTACAAACCTTTTGATTGTCATCCTAGTTTTGTGACCATGCCAACACCACTGCTTAAGAAGTGGGATGGAAAGAAAATTTCTCTGGAAATAAAAAGAAAGCAAATGATTTCTTGACATGTTTGATGTTCTCCCATGTTGTTTCTGCATTGGATTTTCAGCATCTTCTGTCGATGCTGACACTGACAACCTTTCAGGCTCCTCAGACTTTTGAAACCACCTATTAGTCACATGAAAAGATTTTCAATGGAAGAAATTAGGGGAAAAAGGGGATGTTTTATCGGTTTTCCATCTGCCAGCCAGTAATCTTGTTAGTGCCAGATGCAGTAGGACAGGCACCCTGCTCCTTGGATGATAAAATGGCATCCAGTTTCCCAATTTTCCTCTTCCTTATTTTTCTTTAGAGCCTCAAGATTGAGTTTTATATTTGTAGTGTTTTTATTTGAGCTTTTTCATAATTCGTGCCTTCTCTTATCCATAATTCTCATGATTTTGCATACTTGTCTCTCTCTCTCCCTCTTTCTCTCATTTTTTTCGTGTTTTTAAATTATTTTTTAAAGAACAATTTTTACATGATTTAAAAATTTGAAAAAAAGGGAGCATTTTTGAACAAATGCATGGACAAAATTTGCATAAGTGTCTGGTTTATTGCCATGCTTGATGAAATTGCACACACTGTGTACTAAACATCTGTTTTTTTGTTGTTGTTTTTTTGTTTTATTCCACAGATATGGAGAGGCAGGCAGACGGGATGGGGTCCAGTCATAAAAAACACCTCCCCTCATCTCTCATGCCCTTTGAGCATGAGGAGGCTGCTGAAAGTCAGGAGGAGGGCTTGGGGGTGAGTGAGTTGTATCATAATCAACCCATTTTCAAGTATTAAGGTAAAAGTAGTTACACTTGGCTTTGATGTGTTAGTTGAAGTGTGCTGTGTCTGATGTGCTATGCTTTTAAAAGTATTGTTTAGTGAGTTTTATGTATATCTCCCCAGCTGGATTTGCCCTGTTCACAATATCCCTTTAAATAAAATGCTCTCTAAATGAGGGTTTTGACTAATTCCATGCCAGTGGATTGTTGACATCCATGCATAATATAATCTCTTTTTCTCAGTGCCCCTGTGGGGATTCAGGCATGTAACTGGCTCAAGGGATGAGTCTCATTAAAAATAACAGTACTCTCATATACCAGCACGATACATTCAAATTTGTTTTGTTCTGGCACTTGTATCACTTTTAAAGTCCCATGAAATTAGAAGTTTTTGGCTTTTATTATAAATATGTTAGCCTAAAGCTTATGTATGCCATAAGCTCATGTGCTCCAAAACAAAAAATGTATGCATTCAAACCTTGTGTTTGCTGTGATTGGAATGACTTTAAAATCTGCTGGTGTGTGATTTAGTGTCGTTTAGCATATGATGCCCAGTCTGTAACTGTCGAGATTTTAAAACTTGTGCAGTTTATTCCAGCCTTAAATGTTGTAAGTTATATTGGTATTGTTATAACCTGATGTAAAGGCTGGCATTTAAAACCCTACAGAGCTCTCGCATTTACATTTAATTGTAACTCTATGTGCTTTTTCTAAATGTTTAGTCGCATTCAGAATAGAAATTATTGGTTTAAGGTGGCTGTGGAGGTCTAACCTGATTTAGGGGTTCTGTGTATCTTTGTCAGCACTAAGATGATTTTAATCATAGTGAGGCTTTTATGAGCCCTTGAAGAAAAAGTACTACTCAGCCTTTCCTTTAACCCCACTTGGCATGGGAATGATGAATTCTATTGTGTTTGTGTGTGTGTGTGTGTGTGTGTGGGTTTATGTGGTTTATGAGGACACAAATGTGTATAATGACATGGGTATGACATAGGTATTACAATATGTAGGTGTTTTTTGAGGACATTTTCAGTGTCCCCGTAATTCAAAAGGCTTAAAAAACATACTAAACAGTGTTTTTTTGAAAATTTGAAAATGCACACAGTTTCCTGTAAGGTGTAGGTTTAGGTGTAGGGTCAGTGTAGGGCAATAGCACATACAGTTTGTACAGTATTAACACCATTACACCTATGGAGAGTCCCCATAAATCACAAAAACCATCGTGTGTGTGTGTTTAGCACATATGCCTAGTTTGTACAACTCGTTTTCCAGCAACACATATGCTTTCCTGCAGGATTTTAGCTTAGTCTATCTGCTTTCAGCCTACTATCAGTTCCTGTAGCTTTGACATACTAACTACACGAGCTATCCATGTTCAGACACACACTTTTTTGTCAGGCAAGGCAAAGATGGCAATAAAGCTTAAGAAAGTCAAAACATTTACATTTAAAGCAATAATTCACATAAAATTGAAAATTTGCTGGATATTTACTGACCCTCAGGTCATCCAAGATGTAGGTGAGTTTGTTTCTTCACCAGAACAGATTTAAAGAAATGTAGCACTTGTTCACCAGTGTATCCTTTATAGTGAACGAGTGCCGTCAGAATGAGAGTCTAAAGCAAATCCATTAAAATATTTTAATCCGTAATATTGCTTTCTGTAGTGAAAAATCTATTTTTTAAATCAGGAGTAAAATATGCACAGATCAAACACTGTTTACAAGTAAAAATTGTTTTAAATAAACATGACGATGGATTTTATTGTGAGAGGACAACAGGGGATGGATTCTGGAAGAATTATGGATTCTGGGCTTTGATTATTTTGTCAAAAAGCCTTAAAGTAATAGTTCACCCCAAAATTAAAATTACCCAACAATCTTCTCACCTTCAAGCCATCCTACAGTGTATGTGTACATGACTTTCTTCTTTCAAACGAACATGTATGACGTAAGCCAAGGGCGAAATTGTCAATCACACATTGGGGGGGACAGCTGTGGGACTTTTTGTGTTGGCGCATGCACACATTTTTT
>JAUMHR010000052.1:18403206-18417424 GCA_032361145.1 Enteromius fasciolatus
ACTTGCTTCGTGCTTCGTTCTGATTGGTGGATTCGTACCACCTGGCGCCCGAACTTTGTTTTGTATTTAAACTTAAATTGTGCTCACGGCCACCGTTACAAAGTCATCTATAAATTTGCCTAAATGTTTATTTCTTTCAACTCCTAAAATATTTTTTTAATGGAATCGTTCTTGTTTTGTTATTCCGATCCCTAATATGCACACACACAAACAAAACTTGCATCAAAATGTGCTAATGTAGTTCGTCTTTTCAGCAGCACTAACAATTCATCAAACCTTTTTGTAGTCATCCATGAACTTACAATGTAGGTTGTGCAATTCATTAACCCCTACCCACTCAACATGACACAGACAGAAGTAAGAGCTTAAGTGCTTTTCCTGCTTTCAGCCATTAATATCACAGTTTAATTCACAGGCAGTGCTTTTGAGGAAAGCTCATGCTTGTCATTGCATTCTGGAACACTTCCAGTCACTTTAAATGTGATTTGTAGTGGCTCTCAGCTGGATGGAAACATTTTGTGTAATGTCTAGAGTAGTTCTTCATGTGCTGCAGTCATTGTTTTGATGGGGACTCATTCACAGTTCTATGTGGAGGATTAGAAAGACTGAGTGGGATTACAGCTGTTAGAAGAGTAAAAACCTCCTGAACCTTCTGTAAAGATCTGTAAGAAATATAGAGTAAACAAAGCGATACATTATTTTGCATTTATGTCATAATATATAGTTTATAGTTTAACAATTAATCAAAATAAGTTTTGGTTTACATAATATGTGTGTGTACTGAGTATATTTGTTATGTACTCTAAGATGTATGTACACATATATTTTATATTATATGTTAAATGTAGATATGTTTTCATATATAAGCATAACATATTTTTATTAAATATATACATAATAATTATACACATTTTACACACATATTAGCCTATGTAAAGAAATATATATATATATGTATGTGTTTGTAATTTGTCCTTCAAACTGACATTTTCCAATGACACCTAATTTAGTCTTTATAAAAATTCTTGGTGCTGAGTAGTGTATGGTGGTGAAGGGAACATGTGCAGTGAGTAAACATTTTTTGTAAAAGGCTTTAGTTTCAATTAACCATTTATTTATGTTTGTTTGAAGTAAACGTTTAACACCAGCAGCAGTTGTGTAACAGTTAATTAAATAAAGCTAAACACAATTGGACCTCATTCTAATTTAATGTCATTTGATTGGTTAATTATTAAGTAAATAAAATGACTAATATATCTTTAATATCTATATTGAACACTCTGTATTTTGAGGTGGTATGATTATAGCAAGTATAGCGCAGCCGCCGAGCATTGCAAGAAAATCTGTGAGGCATCTCTTTATGTAGGGTCACTGAGCACTCCTTGTTCCTGCTGTTTCAGGGGGAAGAGCTCAATGAATCTGCACAGGAGAGCCGTGCCAATGCTGAGATGCGCAGACTCCTTGCCCAGAAGTTCCTCAGGTTGCCATGGAAACCAGAGGTAAAACATGCTTTTATAGTGTTAGATACATGCACTTTAGTTTTCTATACAGAAGAAATGTGTAGGATAATGTGTGGTGGTTTGCATTCGCTATTCTTGGATATTTAAAACTGCTTTATCTAACACACACTGACAGTGTGCAATTTAGCTGTGAATCTCTCACTCTCTCTCTTTGTGTGTGATTTCCTTGGGGAGGCACATCCTCCCATAGCTCAGCATCCCTCCAGGAATCGTGCTAAAATTACATGAACAGGTGGCCGAAAAGACGAGAGAACAACAGGCACTGTATTGATGATGAACCAGCCAGTTCTGCTTAGCCCTTCTATATTGTTCCAGATATAAACGAATTAGACACCCACATACACCTGAGTATCAGAAATGAACTCTCTGGCATTAACACTAACAACCGACTATTCGTAGTATTACAGTCTCACTGTGAGGATCACTGTAGGAACGAATCATACCAGGCTGATAAGAATTTTCACACCAAGGGACGACTATTTTTGCATTTGACTTCTAGCTTACATCCTCAGAGGATTTTAGGTGACTTGTAATTTCAGTTAATTTCTCACTGGTTCTGTCAGTGAGAGCTCAAGTCAATGGCATTGTCTGAGTCAGAAGCTCACATAGAACCTAGCAAAAGCCTTATGGCCATTCAAAGCCAGTGGACTTTAAATGGATTAAGTTTGGATCTTCAAAAATGAATTAATATAATTATTCTTAATTAGTATAAATATTATTGTCTAAAATGATGTGGCACAAATCCAAAATTATCAAATCTGCTTCTTCAATTTATGGTAATTCTTTATGTCTAGTTCAACTTTACCTGTCTTACAATTTTACAAAAGAGTTTTAAAGGGGCTATTTATTTTCACATGAGCCAGGACTAGTGCCTTCTCCAAAAATATAAAATAAATTAAATAAACAACTTTGAACTGAATCCCTTTCATACTTAAAGCAGAAATCTTTCTAGTAATTACTACGTTAAAAAAACACTAATTATCTGGTTTGCAATTCAAACAGCCCCGTGAAATAAGACAGTGTTAAATATTTTAAAAGGTCATACTATAATATATATTTTATATGTTTTTTTTTTTATTTTTAGTCCACTTTCAGTGCTTATCATGTTCCTCATTTGCAAGTCACTTTTGATAAATAATGAAATGATGTGTTTATTGCGATAGTTTTGCTTATTGAAATACATACTGCTCTTAAGAAGCTTGGGATACATTTTTTTGTACTTTAATTCAGTAAGGATACATTACATTTATCAAAAAAAAATTACAGTTGTCACAGCAGTGTGTATATAAATCAACAAGAAGGTGAGATGCATTAGACTGTACTTAAAGAGAACACAAAAAAACATTAATGTTAATGCACAAACTTGAACTGAGGAAACTGAGGGCTTGATAATCAAAGAAACAGGTTTGTATTAATCAGAAACCATAGTGACAAATGAGAACTCAGCTGTATGGAGTCAAAGAGATCTGAGTGACACATATGGCCAAAAGGGCCAAGGTGTAGCCGCAGGCCATGGTGGAGCTGAAAGAGTCTGGGGCTTGGCTGAGGGCTGAGAAACAGAATGGCTTTAGGCAAGGTGAAGGGTGGGACCATTCGGAATGATTTAGACTGATTTAGACCCAAAGGTGATGAAGGTGAATTGTTACAGAATTACAAAGGAGACTTGGTAGTCGCTGAAGTAGATTTGATACTGGACTGAACCAGTGACGAGTAAGAAAATTTGAGACCAAACTTTTTTTCACACACCTCAAAACTCCATTTTCTTCCTGACGAACTAATATGCCCTAGACCATGAACCCTGATGCTGGCTCACACACCAGGACAGACTTCACCCTGAGCTGATACTGAGAAGAAAGAGAGGAATTGCTAAATAAAAGATGTAATTTTTGTTTTATTTGCACATAAAAAGTGTTTTTGTAGCTTCATAAAATTATGGTTGAATCGCTGGTGTCACATGGGCTATTTTAATAACGTCCTCATGGCTATCTATCCAGGGTCAGAAAGCTCTCAGATTTCATCAAAAAATTCTGAAGATGAACCAAGGTCTGATGGGTTTGGAACAACATGAGGGAGAGTAACTAATGGCAGAATTTTTGGGTGAACTAACCCCTGAGGCAACATTTTACAGTATGTTGTCCATGAATAAATTTCAATATTGTAGCCAGCTGCTGTGAAGCTCTTTTCTAAATACAGTGAAAACACTGAACCTGACTCCACAGTAGTATCACCGATCGATAAGCCAACAATCCTTATCTCCTCTCCCCACCTCGTTGCCGAAGCAGGCTAGGAGACACGACACTGTGTGATAATGAAGAGACAATGATCAAAGAGGGTCCCTGACAACACGCTGCCCCTGAGGCTCCCTTCCTCTGGGCCCTGTGACAGATGAGCTCCTCGTTCGATGCTGAAGTGTCAGGTGCAGGCGAACCCTCCAGGAAGCAATGGGAGCACGGAAGCTCTTAAGAGGCATGTGATTTAAGGAGTACCAAATGCCAGAAATAGCAAATGGCACACAGACGTCACATTGTGTTGTCCCATTCTCCTGTCTCATTGAAAATGTGTCGATTGTTTGTCAGATACATATCCAGGATGATTCACAACAAAGGAAAAAAAATGCAGAGAAAATGCAGTGCAGAGATAACCTCTGTTTTTATCTGATGATTTATGTGCTTCCCTCTCTGTGTTATTGAATGTCATTATATGGCTAGTAGGAATAACCAGGCTGGGAAATCTATCATCAGGGCTTTGGCTGGAAGCACAGCAAGATGACTCTGACAAGAGATCTCAGGCCATTCATTCACACTCCATATGCTGCAGCATAAGATGCTCTTATCATGCACCCCAGAATGTATTTTAAAGTTACTTAAAATTCAGAGATAAAGGCAAGATGAATGCTATTAATTATGACTGATAACACCAGAGGCACAGGTATTTATAGTATACCTTATTCTAACAAGTACAGACAAGTCTATTACTAATACACAATGGGACTATTTAGATATTTTTATCATACCTCTAGGGGATTATGGTAGCATATCCTGTTTTTTAATGATTTATAGTGCATTTGTATTACACTGCACATTTTTATATAGACGCTGTCACATTCTCCTTGTTTCTCCTTGCGCAAAACAAACCAGGGTGACAGTTATTCATCTATTCGGAGCGTGTGAAAATTTAAATAGTACACTTGATAATGCCCAGAGCTAAATCCACCGTACCACCTGTGACCGAATTGTACTCTCTCTTCTCCCTCGAGTGCCATGTGTGAATATGCCATGGCAATGGAGTGGCATAGCCCAGTGTGCCCATGACAGCTGTAACCCCAAGATTCTGTGGCGTCCTGTCCGCCCACTCCGAGTGGGTGGGATGCCAGTCCCACCATCCACACCAGCTGCAATTATAGAGGCTAAATTTAAATAAGGCTGTGCAGCGAGAGACCTAAACAACTGACAGAAGGGGTGAGCGCAGTGTAATGCGAGCTCACCTGCATGATGAGTAATGCCTGTCTCTGTCACCTCCACCACCAAGAGCATAACAGAAAGATAAGGGGTGCTGGAGAATTTGGTACATAAAGATTTGCACAGGCTTACACATTTTCTGCTAAATCCCACCACTTCTGCACCAACTCCTAAATTCTTCATTAAATCGTGAGCATGAAGTAGCTGGAAATGCATTGCCCAATTTTCCTGTTTGTGACAATTTGTGTTTTCTGAAAGCATTGCTGCGTATCCAATAGACATTTAATCACTCTGAAAACTGTGAGTGCTGTGCCGTATCCAGCTTATTGGTCCAAAACATGATAATTATACTTTCCCTTCTTCTTAGGAGAAAAATATATTATTGATATAAAGGCACTGCATCATTTACATTGCAACTGATGTTAGAGGAATAAAAATAAACTTAAGGACTTAGGATTTAGTCCTTTTTAAAAATTTGCTTAAAATTGACTCCAGCCATCAAAAATTAGCATTACATCACACTCACCCGTGGATCCTCTGTGGTGAATGGGTGCCGTCAGAATGAGAGTCCTCACAGCTTATTAAAACAAACTCACACACATCTATTACTTTAAAATCAAAGAGATCTGGAGAAATGTATCCTTAACAGTGTTGGGCAAGCTACTTAGAAAATGTAGTGAGCTAAGCTATCAGTTACTCTACATTGAATTAAGCTTAACTACACTAAAGCTACTACCCTGAGAAATGTAGCAAGCTAAGCTACATGGTAAAAGTAGTTTACTACATCTAAGCAATTTTTTTTTAATTGAAGACACTTTAAATCAATGCTACCTTAGTGATAAAAAATTACATTCAAACGGATAGCCACGCATAATTGTGCAATCATTTATTTAACAATTGTTCTAAACCAATTTGGCAACAAAAACAAACATAATAACAAATAACAAAAAGTGTAGAGAGTGTGTATGTATTATTATCTGAATGCATGCATATGTGTAACTCAGTGCAGCTTAAACCACAGGACAAACAACATTAGTAGAATTATAAACTACTCCAAACAGTACCAACATGACAAAAAACAGACCGTTGTCTCAGTCAGCGTCATGAACTTCTCGAGGTACGGCCATAGTGACTCCCCCCTCAGGATTAACTCCTCTACGTCCATCTTTCCAAAAAGTGATTGCCCAAGCACGTCACGCATCCGGTGCACCAAAAAGCTCATTGCCAAACGCAGTTAGAAGTCACTGATATTGTATAGTGGTGGCGTCATATACTGATCTAGGATCAGTGATCCTTGGCTTTTGTATTTCCGATTTGTGCTTAAGCGTCAGAAATGCTTAGGAAAATTTAACGTTAGCTTGTGTGGATGCTACCGCACTACTTGATCAATAAAAGAGCTTCGCTACTGAAAAGCTATTTGATTCAGAAAACAGCGACTCTACCAACACGCTACTGAAAAATGTAGTTAATCTAGTAGCGTCACTACTTGTAGCGACGCCAATGCCCATCACTGATTCTTTTGCATTCTTATTCCCATTTTCTCAGTGCTGTGCCCCCAAATGGCATCTGATGACCAACTAGACCACTGTAACCAGCCAAACCTCAACCTTTTGGTTGAAACCTTAACTGTTACTTTAAAAATGCATGTACTGACATTAAATTGCAATATTAATGATTCATTTATAGTTTGCTCTCAACCAACTTAATCACTCTCTTGACTTTGTGGTAGCTGCATATTCACACAGATCCAATTTCAGGTATATTTGTTGTCAGGCTGTCCTGTGCATAATCTGGGTCTGTGTGAAGGCCTGGGGCCCTGTTCTCACCTCTGAGTCGATTGTTAATTCAGCCACCTGTTCTATATTAATAGACATCCCATTTATGGACTTATGGTTTTATAGTTGCATTAAACTTTGAATTCCATCTATACAGCATTAAATAATGTGTATAGCATTCTATAATGTATATTGAATTAGCATTATAGTATATAGCGTTGAACTTTAATAAATTCCATGATAGAAAACTTTTTTCAACTGCATCAGTGAAAATTGTGAATTTTTTTTCCTTCTTTTTCCTGTGGTCATTGTTATTTTTTCCATATACAGTAGTAGTTCAAAAATAAAATAAATAAATAAAATAGTAAACAAATTTGGTTGATCGTAGAAGAATTGGCATTCTTTGATTAACTTATTGTAGCATATGATGCTTTTGAAAAATGCAGCCCAGGTTTATTTGAAACTAGAAAAGAAAATGAGCTAGAGCAGAGGAGAAAGAAAAAGAAGAGAAAGTACATTGGTTTAAATGTTGGATCGACACTTTTTAAGACAATAATTTTTTGTTATAATATTTTACAGATTAACTAAATCAGATGATGATAAGAAATAAATCAAAGCTCATCGCAAGCAGATATTCCATATGCGGATACTAATAAGGTGCACAGTGTCATTCATGTGAATAGAAAAATGTAACACACATGATGCATTAAACATTAATTTAACAGCATTAGATGTCATTTAAAAACCTAGCCCTACAAAATTGATAAGAAAAGAAATTGGTAACACTTTAGATTAGGGAACACTTGTTCACTAATAACTAAACGTCTTTCCTAAAAAAAAAAAGAAAAAGAAAAACTAATTTGCTGGTTAGTAATAAGGTAGTTGTTAGGTTTAGGTATTGAGTAGGATAAAGGGTTCTAATAAATAAGTATTAATAAATGTCCAAATGTACTAGAAATATGCATGCCAATAAGCTACTAGTTAATAGCGAGTGTTACAGAAGAATAGTTATATCAATGAAAAAAAAACATCAAATGTGCAGAGTCATACAGGGAATTAATGCTGGTTACACGTGCAGAAAAGGCTGATTCTCTCTCTTTTTGTTCTCTGTCAGTATAAAGGTCAGGCCAATCTGCATGTGTTTGAAGACTGGTGTGGCTCATCTATCTCCCAGCTCAGGAAGAATCTTCATTTTCCTCTCTACCCACATGTAAGACCAGACACTGGAAGAAAGAGTTTTATAGAACAATTAAGATTAACCTGCTTGTTTGAAATGTATTCTGGATAATTTTTAGTATTTTCATTAACAAATCCCAAACATTGGCCTAATATTTCCCAGGGGCATGATGTGTTGCAGACATAATTAACATTGGTTCGTTTCACCTTTACATTATCACTAAAACAGTGTTTTGGAGCTGTCTGTTTATTCTTCTCAGAAGCCATTTTGATGTGTTATTCTGTGAATTCGTGTTAGTGCCTTGGGTTTAACAGTAAATAGGTCTACAGATGCTTTTATATTTAATTCTTCCCAACAGACCAGGACCACAGTGAAGAAAATTGCAGTGGCTCCAAAATGGAAGAATTACGGCCTTAGAGTCTTTGGATTTATTCATCCTTACAAAGATGGTTAGTGTATTTCATCAGTGTTTTTGTCACATTACAGGGATTTCATCAGGGTTTACTGTTGCACAAAAATATGGTACAAAGTTGTTTACAAAACTTTGAAACATCATGGATTAGCTCTCATCATAATTATAATCAAATACATGCTCATTTAATTTCTAGTGCCTATTAAAATAGACAATATTTTACGCTGTTGCTTTGCATTCATGTCCAGGCTCACTAACTAAACAAATCCTATAGTGTGAAAAAATAGGAAACCAAATTGAGTCTGGGCTTGAGATAGCAAGAACATACTTTAAAATAGATGGATTGAATATAAAACTGTCATTCCTAAACAGAGAGTTTCTTCCACCAGAGCACCATGTGGTTGATTTTCTCATTTTTGCATCAATGTCATGCTACGTGATTCAGCTTGTTAGAAGTTTAGGATCATAAACAGATGGTTTGATATTCAGCTGTAGCATTTTATGATACAACTTGGACTGCATTGGTCCCTCAGGGATCTCAAGCCATTCAGGTCCTTAGACAGCATAGCAGATCCAAATCATTATATTGCCTCCAGCCTGTTTCACAGCTGATTGTTTTTGTATTGGATTACAGTGTTTTGTTTTCTCCAAATATACTGTGTACATTTATTTAAAAGGTTTTGTCACCTATCCATATTTTCGTCTAACCTACTATAAACACAATTTCTGTTCCATGTTTCATGAAAACAGGCATTACTGAATGCTAGAGAGAGTTTTCCTCAATACTTATCGGTTATTTTTTTAATGTAGCAATAAAAATATATTGTTTTAGATCATGTCAGAAGTGATTCATGCACAATTCCAGGTTTTCATGCTTTTGTGATGTACCTTCACGCACATACAGTACAATACATACACATCAGTTTCTTTATGTTCAAAGTGATCTTCAAAGCAAGTTTGAGTGAAGTGTAAGAGACCTGAACGTTGCCCAAGCTGACGTCTAAAGGCATACAGAAACCCTTATTTCAATAGATCCCCTACAGTCAGCAAATTCTGCACACTCTGCCTAACCTGATAAGAAAAGCTGCTGTGAGGACTACTATATGAGCCTTGATGCATGCAGGCGTGCTGGTGTTTGCGGGGGAAAAGTTATGAGATTGTTTTCATTAGCAAATAACTATGGTCGCTGAGTCAGGCTTTTGACTGTGGTGCACTACAGTAGCTCAGAAGACAATAAGAGAAGGAAAAATGATTGTCTGTTTGATGTATATAGCAGAGAACCACTGATAAGCAGAATAAAACCACTGGGTAGCACTACTGGGTCGAGATATCTATGGCTGACAAAACAACATCTTATCAAAGCAAGCTTAGAATTCAGGTTGTTGTTTATTTCAGGGGATTTCCAGTTTGCCATAGCATCGGATGATAACTCTGAACTGTGGCTGAGCACAGATGAGAGTCCGCTCAATGCACGGCTCCTGGTGTACGTGGGACAGGTGTGTATTTTGATATGTGACCCTTAAATAAACCAGACTGTGCTTCTGATCTATCTGTCTATCTGTCTGTTTATACAGTGGAGATCAAAATTACAGAACAACCTACAATTTCAAGGTCACTGCTTGAGGAGTAGAAGGGTAGTTTTAAGCATATTTCATACATTTATTGTATTCTGAAGAACAGTATAAAATATTAAAAGCTCACCTTTGCTGAGGAGCTTGTTCTGTGAACAGAGGATAACTGGTCCAATGTTTACTTTAGTAATGACAGCATGTTTGATTTATTAGGGTCTGATGGGAAACATTTTGTTTGGTGGTTTCAGGGAAAAGACTGAAGCCACAGTGCATAAAGAGGTCAGTAAAAGCTGTAGGAGGAAGTGTCATGCTGGGGGATGTTTTCTGCACCAGAAGTCGGTCTTCTTATGCAGAAACATGTCAGAGTGAAAGTAAATGTTTATTATAACCTCCTTCAGCAACATGCTGTTCCTTCCCTGCAAGAATCTCCCAACCAGCCTGCAATTTTTCATGCAGGACAATGCCCCTTTCACACTACAAAACAGTTAAATCAGTGGTCTCAAACTCAATTCCTGGAGGGCCACAGCTCTGTAGAGTTTAGCTCCAACCAGCTCCAAATCACATTTGGAAGTTTCTAGAATCTAGTGATCCTGAAAAGCTTGATTTAGCTTGATCAGGTGTGTTTGATTAGGGTTGGAACTAATGGTGCGTTCCAGGCAGATTTTTGAGCCCGTAGGTCACAACTTCAAACCCTGGCTCATGACTTTGTAGCATTCCAGGCAAGTCACGCCAAACTGCCTGAGCACAAGGAATTAGAGTAGCTAGATGTAAACAATGCAGCATGGCAGACCATACGGGGCTTATGCTCATTTATAATCATTTCTATCGCCAAAGGTGCTTTCCTTGCTTATTTGAGGGAAACGGATGAGGAAAAATGGTGCATAAGGCAAGAGAAGCTGTTGTACCTTTTATTTTAGTACTAGTTTTTTAGTTTTATTTTAGTATTTTAGTTTTAGTTTACTACTTACATAAACACCGCATCCATAGGGGATGCTGTTGTTTCACAGGCTATGTGACGTCAGAGCTCGGAAATGGGAGTACATCAATTTAGTACGAATTCATGGGTGGAAAGCCACGGGTTTGACGGCTGTTCCAGTGCATTTTCACAGGTACAAGGTTGGAAAAATATGGCTTATAGGTTGACTTATGCAGCATAACATCTGCAGAGCTTTTGGTTTTCAGGAATTGAGTTTAACAATTAACAATATAATTAACAATATAAAAAAAAAATTGTTTTGTAGTTTTGATCCCCACTATATAGTGTTCTGCCAGTCTGTCATCTAGCTACAGTCATGATCAAAAGTATCGGCACCCTTGCAATTCTGTCAGAAAATGCAACTTCTCTCAGAAAGTTTTCCCAAATGCAAATGTTTTGGTATTCACATGCTTACTGTTTCCTTGTTTGCACTGGAACAAGAATAAGAAAGAAAAGTCAAACTTGATACAATTTCACACAAACTCAAAAATGGACTGGACAACATTATTGGCACCTTGCCAAAAGTATAAGATATAATTGCTTTTCAAGTATATGATGCTTCTGTAAATTGTATTTAGACACCTGTGGCAAGTAACAGGTGTAGCAATATAATAATCACACTTTTGTGATTTTTGTCACACTGAGCATAGAGAAAAGAAAGAAGTTTAAAGAGTTGTCTGTTGATTTAAAAAAGAAAATTGTGGAAAAACATGCACAATCTCAAGGCTACAAGTGCATCTCCAGAGATCTTAATGTTCCTGTGTCCACTGTGCGTAATATCATCAAGAGGTTTACAGCACTGGCGCTGTAGTTAACCTCCCTGGACATGGAGGACAGGGAAGAGCAGAATTAATGAAAATTACAACAAAGGATTTTTTGAATGGTGGATAAAGAACCCCGATTAACTTCCAAACAAATTCAATCTGATCTATAGACACGGCAGTGATGGAGGTAACGAATTACAGCTACTCACATTTTTGTAATTAAGTAGTTTTTATTTTCTGTAAGTGAAATGCACCAGAAAGTTTTTCAATCAAACTTTAATTACTTTACAATGTAAGTATGCTAGAAATGTTTTTGAATGGTATATTTGTATGATTTGTACGTAGAAATATCCTAATCTGTCTAACTGCATCACTAAATTGTAGAGACATTAGGTCAAAGCCATCTGATATTTCATTGATCTAAAGCAATATAAATGACTCTTAAATCACTGTTGTTGTCAAGTTTTGAATACCTCAAATAAATTGAGGCCGTTTGTTTTATAATTTTATTACTGTCTTTTTTTTATTATTCAGTTCAGTTTGAAATCAAATTTGAAGTCATTACTCCTTGTGCTGTAAGATTTTGTGACAAAGTTACCCTATTTTAAAGATACAAATAAACAGAATGAGCAAATGTTTAAGAAAGATTTTTGTAATGATAATTGATCAAAATGTATATGTATATAAATAAAAGCCTTTATGAAAATCTGTATATAAAGTGAACATGGCTGCATTCTCCGAAAACACCTTAACGCTACGTCGTTCTTAAGTTGTACCTTAAGACGTATCTTATCGTACCTTATCCTTCTTAGTTAAGCATACCTTCTGTAAGTCATTCGTTTGTAAGGTTGGTCTGGAGCGCTCTTAGCTATACCTTATCGCTGCTGACGTGACCACCAATATGCAAAAAGCTTTTTTACATCACAGTTTAACTACACATAGAATATTTTAAATGAACGTTTAATATAAAATCTGATTTAGTATTAAATATAAATTTTTACTTTAAATTTTTACACATAAAATACTTAAGTTGTTATAGCCTACACCCAGTGAATGAAAGTGTTTTAATTAATAAAGTTTCCATTTTTGTTAGATTGTTAGGTTGTTAGATTTTTTAATTACTATCCTAAGGCACATCAGCTGGCGAACCATTTGACAGAAATGGCTTAAGAGTCTATGTAAAGAAAGAAGAGTTTACACAAACTTTAAAGCTGTCAGGGATCAGGAGCGAGACGGTCGTATCCATTTGCAAAGTATTTATTCAGTTCACAGGACAGAGTCAAACAGGCGATGGTCCGATACACGGCGAACAGAGTAATACAGGACAGGCAGAATCGAAGTCAGGAAGCAGGCAGAAGTCGGCAGCGGGAAATCAGAATACAATGACAACAAACTGGAACAGACAAGGAAAACGCTTACAAGGATGGGACTAGCCACATGCAATGATCAGCGGGGAATGGTTGGAGAACCGGTGTATTTATACATGGGACTAACGAAACAGATGGGAGGAGAACATATCAGTTGACATGGAGACACATGAGGAGGGCGGAGAACACATTGTTTACTACGACAACACATGAGGTGGGAGTACACAGGTGACAGATAATACATGGAGTGGAAAAACACAGACACAGTACGTGTACACAATCTGGACTGGCACCTCCAGCGCTTGCAAAATCGTGCCATTTTTTATGGATCACGCCCCGCTGTCTTGATGGGCAGGAACCAGACACTGCCAATTTCATGGCTATGCTTTCCCAGATTTCTTTCTTCTTCTTTTTTTTTTGGATTGGAGACCGTTGTGCGAATAATACACCTTTGTGGTGTTCCTTGCAGTGGCGGTTCTACATTTAATTACTTCATGAGCGAGACCCCTTCTTAGCACCCAACCCCTTTTTCTCCCTTTTATAATTTCAAATGACATCAGAAAAGAATTTATTTTGAGTAAAAATGAAAGAAATAATAAAAAAGTTGAAAACAAAGTATTGGGTAGGTTTAAGGAGTACTTTGCCACAGCCATATCTCCCTGCAGCCCAAGCCTGTAGCCCAAGATTGTAAAGCGCTTTGGGGTGTATGGCAATACACAGTAAAAGCGCTATATAAGTGTAATGAATTATTATTATTATATATTAGATTATTAGGGTGACGCTAATAATGTGATACAGCTGGTAGGTCGGCATACGTTGTGGAGAACTTTAACACACTTGTGGCCGTGACTATAACAGTAGTTGTAATTGAGTACATATTTTAAGTACTCTTTCCACAACTGAGACACGGGGTACAGCAGTGTCAGCTCGCACTATCCATTGCCATCTGAAAATATTCCCAGGTGACCCAGGACGACACCACTGCTGACACAAAGGTATAAAAAAAGCAAGACTGGAGTTTAGCAAAATTTGGACATCGTGGTACCGTTTACAGAGAAAGAAATGAGGCCTTCAAAGAGAAGAACACAGTTATTACAGTCAGAGTTCTGAAATGAGCAATCCAGCAATGAGTCCAGATCTGAATCCCATAGAACACCTGTGGAGAGATCTGAAAACAGCAGATGGGAGAAGGCATCCT
>JAUMHR010000052.1:18417745-18438079 GCA_032361145.1 Enteromius fasciolatus
AATAGACCAAATAGACCAAAATAGAGAGTAGAGAGGTGTAAGAAATGCATTCATGTTTACAGGAAGTTATTTTCAGTTATATTTTTTTTCAAAGGGAGTTAGCCTGGTAATACCAAACTGTGCTACTTCGCTCTTCATAGATAGAGTCTGGAAGGGCATAATTGACATGTGTTTACTTTCTCATATGGGGATGCTTGTCTGAGGTTTAAAATCATTTGTGTACCCTTAAGCCAATTACATAAAGTTTGGTTAAAACATATTTTAATACGCCAGCTCAGTCGCCTCGATCTTCTGCTGTAAACACCAGTATGACCATCAAGAGAAATACTGCAACTTAATTGCAAGATTACAGCATGACATGGAAATATTCAAGGACTGGAATAGAAAGGAGACACTGGCATGTCTGTTACTGATCGATAACTTTTCCCAAAACCTGTCGGGAGTAGGGCCACAACATCACCATTCAAAATATAACCAAACACTCATCTTGCTCGTGCTTCAACTGGCAAATACCAGGAATATTTTCCACTAAAGAGCGAATAGCATCTCATGTCTCCATGTCCACTGTTGTTTTAAATTCCCTAATCTAAACTACAATCCTAAATTTGGCACTTAACATCTATGTTACAGCTCTAAGTCCGTCCTCTGTTCATTGGTTAGATTGGGGTAAACTGGGAGATGGTTTGCTATATCAGACTGAATACAGAGGTGAACTGAAATTGAGCAGAAGTACAAAGACTTTAAAGGCTACAAAGGGTGTGCTACCAAATATGTGCTACTTGTAAGTTATGGGTGCCAATCATTTGTCCAGTGCATGTTTTGGGTTCAGTGTGGAATTCAGATTAACTTCTTCTCTGTTTTTTTTTAGTTTGTGTTGTTTAAATGCAAACAAAACAAATAAAAAAGTGAGTATCATAACATTTGCATCCCTGTCTATCTATCTATCTATCTATCTATCTATCTATCTATCTATCTATCTATCTATCTATCTATATTGTTCTGTCTATTATTCTATCGATATCTCTGTCTGTTTATTTTAAGGATTTAAACTTTCACACAAGGATTTGCCAAGCCGACATTTAAAGTTTGCCATGACATAACTTTTGATTTTAATTCATTTTATTCTACTTCCTTACATTCAAATTGAAATTGCAAGTTACTTCCTATTTTCTATCTCAGTTTAACCTCAAGTTCAGGAATTTGATTGGAATTCAAAATGCATTCTCAGTTCAATTCTGAATAGCACAGCCCTGAATATTGTATGTGTGTGTGTGTGGCTAAAAATGAGTTACAGTCTCTGTTGTCTGTCGTCTTGTAGCACGGCTCAGAGTGGACAGCTCCAGGAGAGTTCAGCAAGTTCAGATCTCAAACTTCCAAACCTGTGCGGTGAGTGTCACACAGCATATGTTTCCTGGTTTTACCACCGTAATGAAATGCGCATTAGGAGAATATAACGCAGTGGATTGTCTCCAGCATGGAAAGGTACTTGCCAGCTCATTGCTTTAAACAGTTATACAGTAAAAATAAATATAAGTATGCTGTGATCTGGATGAGTGAAAAAAGAGGTGCCAATCACACAGTTGTGGCAAGTAACACATTTTCTTGTCATTTCTTTTTAAAAGAACACTGTTTTTTCCCCTTTTGTTTTCACTTCTTTTGATGTTTAGCAGCAGGTCTGAACATGCAAATACATCACACATCTATTATGATTTTTAATGTGAGTTTAAATGCCATTGAACTTTGAATGTGTAAAAACATACAAGACATATTCAGCCATTCATTATCCGCTCCTTAAATCCAGCTGTGTAAACCACATGCTTTAAGCCCGTAATCAGTGTAAGGTTGTTATAAGCCAGTGAGGACAGCACATGCTCGACTTCAGTGTTAAATGAACAAACGTTAGGGGGAGTCACATAACAAGCACGCTGTCCAATAGGTGTCTGTACTGACAGTGTGATTGTGAATCACAAAGGACACATTAAATAGTAGTTTGTCAGAGTGAAGTGTCATGTAGTCCGTTTTAATCGCCCTTGTCGGTCTTCTCCAACCACTGCTGATTGGTGCTTCAAGTGGAGCTTCAGTGTGAGTGGCTTGTGGCATTGAATTATTCATCAGCAGTGTCAGTCTAAAAGCGAGCATGTGCATGTTCCAGAATATTTTAGTGCCAATAAAAATTGAGCATGCTTATTGGCACTCCAGAGGGAAACGCAGAGAAGTGCCTCCACTTTTCACTGAGCTTTGACAATGGCCTGGCACCGGTTCAAACTGCCACAAGAGTGTCTTTGATATCCTCTGCTTTTCTAGTTGAGGATGTCAGGATATAAACTTTTTTGACTTCTATGCAACCCAAGTTAGACGACTTTCTGTCTACCTTCCTCAGTTCTTTGTTTGCTTTCATTTTGCCCTTCGATTGGAGCTTGTTAGTTTGGTGACACAGACAGAACAGAGTAGGCCGTTGCGTCGTCAAGACTAATGGGCTCTATTTTAAAGCATAAACAGGGCAGATGTCTGACAGGATCGTCTGGAATTCGAACTGTTGCTGGGCGAAATAATGCAGTAATGAACTACAGTGAAAAGTTTACAGAGCAATCAAGAGGCAAGACACGACTGTCAGTCACGGATGACAGAAACTAGGAAGATGTTCTTTACAAAGCATGTTACACGCAGGAGAGATAGCAAACCGCTGGAAATGTCAGATGGAAAGATGATGTTAAAATGTCATCCACTCCTTGTCTGCAGTTTCACTGCATTGCTTTTATTTGTTGGGACTGAGACACAAAGATCGTATCACATACCCCGAACAAAAGATCGTATCACATACAGCAACCCACAAACTTCTGATGTTAAGTTCGGGTATCTAACTCGAATTCATGAATCTTATAGATTCCACTCCAGTTCCTTTTGCATTTCTGTCGTTTTGAAGTATTCTCAGTTCTATGCATGGTAGTTTCGATAACTTATGGTAATCACAAATGCTTACATGTAAGATTTTATGAAGGCATAACAAATCGGAATTTACATAAGACTGAATTTGTGTTTTGCTTATTTGTTTCTATTTGTTTCTATGTTGATTAATGTGGATTATGTAGTATTTAACATAGGTAAATGGTAAAAGTTATAATACATGCTTAAACCATTTCCATTTTAACTCTCCATAATCTATTTTTGTGTTTGCATTTTCTCTCTTTTTACTGTATAGATGTGCTCTTACCCCAGATGATATTCAGCAAGATTTTTGATAGCACCATATATAGAGGACTAGCCTACCCATTAATGACTGCAGTTTTATGCAAAACCTATTCCAGATCATTTTTGTTATTCTAAAATAAGATTGTATCATTGTGCTATTATTATAACAATAGATTTATTATTATAGTTAACAAATGAGACTCTCTTGTCTTTTTATCACTTGCATAATAGAATGGAGTATATCTGGTTTGCCCTCCATGACTGAAGGAAAGAAAGGGCAGGGTAACTCCAGGAGTCTCAGATATTGCATGTGACATTTATGGGAATATGCCAGTTCTGCAGGGCCAGCAGAGGTCAACCTCTCTTGACATTCTAGAAATATCTGTCACAAGTGTGCTAGGGGATGTTAAAATCAGTTTTAGTTTTCTAAATTTTCTAAATTCAAAGGGCATCCATCAGATTGAATTCTAATACTAGTACATTTGCATTAACCCTTTTTGAATATGTATCCAAACTGCAAGTAATGCTAACATGTAATGTTAAAATATAATACAAAAGTACAGTGCAATCCCCAAACTTCATCCTAAATTTTATACTGCCAAATTGAGTGGATTATGTTATTATTATTATGCTCTGTCTTTCTGTATTCAGTTAAGGCAGCTCTTGTTTTGATGAAGTCACTGATTGTTCTGTCTGTTTGTTATCCACTAATCTGTGCATAAATTACTCACTTACTTGCCCAAATGAACAAACAAGAAACAAACTTTACTCAAGAGAGAATTTGCATTTTAAAACGGTTAGAAATCTCCCTTCTAAGGTTTATTTTTAATTCAAATTTTTGTGCCAACACTTACTTTCATGTTACATTGAGTTTATGCAAATGTCTGAAGCATCAGCAAATAAAGTCAGGATAGTGCACCGATAAAAAAAAGCTAGATAAATAAATCTACAGATGCTACAGAGAGAAATGCATTGTGGTGCATGAGTGACTGGTCCGAATTTAATGCTTTTTTTTATATTTATTTAAACTAAGCTGCGGTTGACATGTAAATTTCCACATGGTTAATTTGCAAGATGCACTTGTGGAGCTTAAATCTATTTTTTAGGAATGATGGACAGTATTCCCTTTGTCACATTAACACTATCATCCGAAATATGCACCTCAACAGAAGCTGAGGTCTTCAGACAAGCTTTCCACTGATGAACATTACAGTGGAACACAGTTTTAAACCAGATATCTTACAACAGATGTGATCTTTCTGATATAGTGTCAGAGTAATGTCTTTTTTAAGAGTAATAGCATTTTATCTGCACACTATCATCATACTATAAGACAATTGTTTTCACTAATTCAAAAAAATTAGATAGCAGTTGTTGGATTACTGGTTATTTGTCTTCGTGTAAAAGCAGTATTTCAACTATATCTCCTACACTGGAACACAGAATCTGCTTTTGCTCATTTATATTTTTCTAATGTAGAAGTCTGCCCTTGTGAATTGTTTGACATCTCAAACAAGCTTACTGTGTTGCTACAGCAGTCTGTTGAGAGTCTGTTCATGTGGGCATTGCCTGAATACACTCTTTCTTTATCTCTCTCATCACTCAGTCCTATTCAATTATTGAGCAGAGCACTTTCAGATGGAGCCAGGCAATTAGTCAGCCAATTAAAACTCCATTCTGTACCCCCTCAAGCCTGTCTCAATCTAGCGCTGATCTACTGGCCACTCCTTTCTTTTGTAGTCTTAAAACCTTTATTGACTTGAACTCTCAGTAGACATGAAAATCAAACTCCCATTCCTTATAGAAGGACAACAAACAAACACACATAAATGCGTTTAATACTTATTTCTAATTCACAGTTGATTTGGCTTGTACAGTATGTGTACATAAAAGAGAGATTTCGGGGATTCTTTCCTAGTGAAATTGTGTAATGTCTGATGCACAGTTGCCAATTAGTTGTGTATTGTGCAATCAACTCTATGATATATGCATAAGTGGCATTGTGATAGACAATCCTAGTGAATTGGCTTCTTGAATGAGAATAAAAGTAGGGGCAGAACTTGATTTTGGGAATTAATTGGATTGTTGGATTTTGTTGTTTTCTACTGCTGCAATGTCATGTGAGTGACAGGTTACTGGAGAGGAGGGATTTTTGTCTAATCAGAGACTCAAACAGACATTGTTGTGAGTGCGAGGGGAAGTTGTTTAAGATTACAAGGGCACCTTCATTTAAAATAAATAATGAATGAGCAATAATAGAAGTAGTCAGTGACAAGATGGCACCACAGATGGCAGCCTCTATGTTTTGCTCTCCTGTTTTTGTACTGTTGTTGTTAGTTTTTCCCGTTTTTTTTGTCAAACACAATCAGTTATACCAGGGTTGAACTGCTGAACATTCAGCAGAACACACCACACAACCTTTTTACCAGATTTCGTTTATTCAGACGTTTTGCTGAACGTTATAGTTAGCGGAGCGGCGGTGATGATCCAATGTTACAGGAAGCGCAAACAGGGGAAGCGAGAAATTTCTAACAGCACTGCTGAGGATTCATCTGGCAATCTCCGCTCTCTACCCAACAAAAGAGATGAACTTCCTCTGCTTTCCAAGATAAATAAAGATTTTTCACACTTTGCTGCTCTGTGTTTCATGGAAACCTGGCTGAATAGTGCGTTACATCTGCCGGGATTTCAGCTGTTTAGAGCGGATCGCGACACATAGTCAACAAGGAAATGTCAACAAGGAAAGGATGTGCTTCTACATCTACGAAAAAAGAAAAAGAAAATTAACGAATTTTAAAGAAAATGTGCTGTCCAGATCTAGAAGCATTTTTCTTTAACTGTAAGCCATTCTACTCGCCGCAGGAGTTTTGTTCATTCATTCTCATGAGGGTTTACATTCATCTGCAAGCGCACATGAGCTCAGCTTTACAGAGACTCACTGATCTTATCACAGAGATTGAATTCTCTGGGACTTTAACAAATCAAATATCTCCCCTGAGATACCAAAATACAGACAGCATGTTACATATCCCACCAGAGACAGTAATATTTTGAATCACTGTTACACCACAATTAATATTGCTCCGTTCCCAGAGCAGCTTTAGGACTTTCTGATCACTGCCTAGTTCATCTTATACAGATTTATGCATCCCTACCAGGTCTCATTTAACATTCAATAACGACAAGCCATGGTTTACGGCAAAAAACACACACACAAAAAACACATCAGGCCAAAGAGGATGCCTACAGGCAAGGGGACAGAGTACAATCAGGCCAGAAACACACTGAATAAGGAGATTAAAGTTGCTTTATTTCCAGTGACCCAGCTTCAGTCTGGAAAGGTTTGAAAGCCAAGACACAATCCCCCAGCACTGAGGCCAATCAACAACTTGCTGAAGACCTGAATGAGTGTTACTGTAGATTTGAAACTCCCAGTCTAACACCCCACACCCACCCAGAACATCTCTTCACTCAACAATTAACACCTCCATCAAACCTCCTCTCCTCCACACCTGCCCTTCAGTTTAGAGAAGATGATGTGTGCCAGGTCTTCAGGAAGAACAAAAGAAGAAAGGGACCAGGCCCAGATGGTGTGACTCCAGCCTGTCTGAAAACCTGTGATGAGCAGCTGGCCCCCATCTTTACACAGATCTTCAACAGATCTCTGGAGCTGTGTGAAGTCCCTGCCTGCATCAAATGCTTCACCATCATCCCCATCCCAAAGAAACACAGGATAACAGGACTTAATGACTACAGACCGGTGGCACTAACATCTGTGGTCATGAAGTCTCTTGAGAGGTTGGTGTTGGATTATCTAAAGGATGTCACTGGACCCTTACTGGACCCCCTTCAGTTTTCTTACCATGCAAACAGGTCTGTGGATGATGCAGTCAATATGGGACTGCATTGCATCCTGCAACATCTGGACAGACCAGGGACTAACGTGAGGATCCTGTTTGTGGACTTCAGCTCCGCTTTCAACACCATCATCCTAGCACTCCTGCAGACCAAACTAACACAGCTCTCTGTCCCTAGCTCTGTCTGTCAGTGGATCACCAGCTTTCTGACAGATAGACAACAGCTAGTGAGAATGGGTAAAATCACATCCAGCACCCGTATGACCGGCACTGGCACCCCTCAGGGCTTTGTTCCCTCCCCGCTGCTCTTCTCCCTCTACACCAACGACTGCACTTCTAAAGAGCCCTCTGTCAAACTCCTGAAGTTTGCAGATGACACTACACTCATCGGCCTCATCCAGGATGGTGACGAGTCTGCTTACAGACAGGAGTTTAAAGAGCTGGCTATCTGGTGCAGTCTCAACAACATGGAGCCCAACACACTCAAAACGGTGGAGATGATAGTGGACTTCAGGAGGAACCCCCCTGCTCTCCCCCCAATTACCATCATGGACAGCACTGTGGCAGCAGTGGAGTCATTCAGGTCCCTGGAACTGAAGTGGGACACTCACATAGACCCAGCAGAGTCTATACTTCCTTCACCAGCTGAGGGAATTCAACCTGCCACAGGAGCTGCTGAAACAGTTCTACTCAGCCATCATTGAGTCTGTTCTGTGTACTTCTATAACTGTTTGGTTTGACTCAGCTACAAAATCAGACATCAGAAGACTATAGAGGACAGTTCGATCTGCTGAAAGGATTGTTGGTGAACCCCTGCCCACCCTTCAAGAACTGTACACATCCAGAGTGAGGAAAAGGGCTCAGAAAATAACTCGGGATCCCTCACATCCGAGCTATCACTTTTTTTTTAAACTTTTGCCATCTTGTTGGCGCTACAGAGCACCGAATATCAGGACAGTCAGACACAAGGACAGTTTCTTTCCCCATGCAATCTACCTCACGAACAGTTAATAGTGCTCCCACTGTGCAATAAAAATATGGGCAATAACCAATGTTTATTTTATCACCCTACATTATAGTACATCCTTCATCTTATTATGATATCTAATCATTATTTATCCATAGCACACGTGTACATACAATTTATTTATTTAAATGTATTACTGTTTTTTTGTTATTTTATTTTATTCTTCTTTGTGTTGTTGTCTCCGTGTACTGAAGGGTGTGACACCAAAACAAATTCCTTGTATGTGCAAACATACTTGGCAATAACGATCTTTCTGATTCTGAATGGTCGATTTTGATTTCCTTGTGACTGCAAGATTTGAAGTATGATTGAATACAATTAAACACATCTTCACAAAGGCAGTTGTGTTTGTAGCACACCCTTCACTTTCTCATGCTGTCACAGTGAGCTGCATTGCGATATGAATTGTACTTGGCTAATTTAATCAAAACGACTCCAGAAGAACATCTGAAAAATAATCATGTCAAAATACAAGCTGCTATTCACATCACTGCCTGTGACTTCTGTCTTTTCTAAGATGAAATAATCTTGCTAAAAGACAAATACTGTGGTCTGTTTATAAATAAAGATAGTTTACGCAAGTGTTTTCATCCAATTATCAACACACAAACACAAAAAAAACTCCATGGCATAGCCATTTAATTCTGTTAGAGAGAGAGAGAGAGAGAGAGAGAGAGAGAGAGAGAGAAGACTGTTTTGGAAAAAGAACCCGCAGTATAACATTTCTGAGTTTATAAAAGTTTTCTTTGACACTGGTTGACTTTTGCTAAAATAATTTTTAACAAGCACATTGTTTTTAATAAGCACATGTCCCTATTGCTTGATTTGATACTGTCACCATAGCTATGTATTATTATATTAACTTGTTTTATGATAATCAACTATTTGAAGTCCCCCATAGAATGCTCATCATTTGCATTTTATTTAAGTGTGAAATGAATGTAATGTTTTCAGACACTTTGTATGTTGATTGATTAAATGAAAATGTATTAGGTTTTATTTCGATTAAATTCAGAAAGATGCAGTTGCTTTTTTGACCTAGGACATAAAATCATCTTTATATTTAATTTTGCAAAGAAATATGTATTATGTACTTATTATATTGTATTGAAATACAGTTAAAATGTATAGCTAAATGTATTGACAAGCATTTATAATTACATAAAATATACTGTCATGTGATTTCAGGAACAATTTAGGGAATACTACTTACTATTAAACAGTTGTTTATTAGCATGCATATTACTATATTATTGGCTCTTTATTAGTTCTAATATAGCACATATTAATGCCTTATTCTGTATGACCATGTATTAGATCCCTTAATCCTACCCCATCCTGCTGGTACTGACACTCAAACCCACATCCTTCGGGTTACAAGTTTAACTCTCTAACCATTAGGCCTCAACTTCCCCTTTAACTTTACTACCCATCTCTGTTTTTCTAGTAGTTGAAAAATATCGTAATGCGTCTTTGAGTAGATGGGAAGGCACGTAGGGATTCTGTCACTAACAATGTACACATCTTCCAATGCACTATAGTGCAATGTGCATTTTTCCTCTTCGCATCCGCCACTGTTTTTCCTTTCCTCATCTGGTCTGTCCCTCAATAGCTCTGTGAGAGTGTCCTCTGCCCTCTCTTTCTTTCACTTTAATTCCCCCCCCTTTCTCTTTCTCTGCAGTCTCATGTCCTCGAGGCGATACTACTTTGAGGTTTTGCACAAGCAAGATGACAGAGGTTCAGACCATGTGGAGGTTGGGGTGAGTACAGAGCCGGAGTTTGAAAAATTCTGGTAATTTAATGATAATTTCAATGAAAATTCAGTACACGTGTCAATAAAACATACATAGTGTGTAGAAATTGTATATATTTTTTTTCCTGATATTGTTTTAGTCAGGACCTTTTAGTATCCTTTCCATTAGACTGCCTACCAGACAGAGCTTTTTATAAATCATTGTACATTTATTTTTAAGTAAACAGACTGAAGTATGGGATGCGTCATGAGTATGTTTAAGTGGTCTGCTACACTGATGCTTCTATAGCCTTAGACTATTTTCTCTACCTCTCTTTCAGTTATTGCATTATGTAAAGGTGAATAAGTGGAAAGATGAGAAATGCGGCAAATTAGTCAGGGAAATATTTTCCATGCCCCATTCACTTAAATCTGTAAAACACATTCTCGGAAATGGCCAGGTCAGAATTAACGCAGCAGTACAAAACATGTCAAATTTAGTAAAAATATAATGGCTATGTCCACTGCAAACAAACATCTACCAGCCCACTACTTTGTAACTCATTACTCATTAAAACATTTATAGATATTGCATCTCTTTACAATATCCTTGAGTAGTATAACAGCCTTAAGCTCTTTGGTATACTGATTATGTCCGAAGTGTACCCAAAGGATGCAGTGTTTAACCGGCACATTTCAGTAATTTATGATAGAATGTAAGACAAACAAAGAGAGGCAGTCAGACAGAGAACGAGAGAGAGCTAATAATTGGATAGAAAACAAATAGATTAAAAATAGATTGGATCATTTTGTGTTCTTTCTTCTTCACTAAAAGAGTAAAATGTAATAGTAAAACCTGTGTATGAATAAAACCCCTAAATCAGTGCTGTCCAAACTTGGTCCTGGAGGGCTGGTGTCCAGCAGAGTTTAACTCCAACTTGCCTCAACACACCTGTATTGCTACTCTCTCTCTCTCTCTCTCTTTCTCTTTCTCTAATTGTATATTTATATTAAATTAAATCAAAACATCATTCCCCAGTTTCACAGAAAAGGCTTAAGCCTAGTCCTAGACTAAATTGTAAATCTGAGCTGTTTCAAGTGAAAGAAACTTGCACTGAGTGATCTTAAAACATGTCAGTGCCATTGTTTTATCTTAAATTGCACCCCAGTAATGCTTTTTTCTGAGGAATGTTTATAAAAATTACTTAAATGTCCTAGTTGAATTATTGCATTTTCATTGTACATATGCTTATTCTAAGATACATTTTGCTTTATATTAAACATAAATAACAAAATTGCAGGAAAATAGATCATTTAAGTATGGGGTACATCAAGGTTCTGTGCTTGGCTCTCTCCTCTTTTGGATTCAGACAACATCTCTGTGACCGACTGTTTCATTCAGGCACATGGATTTTTCAGTAATCAGACCTTTCTTACCATGCTGCACCACTCTACATCTAGGTTTTAGACAGACTAGACTACTGTAGTGCTCTTTTATCCGGCCTTGCTATATGCGCAATCAAACAACTTCAAATGATCCAGAAAGTGACAGCGGTGGTCTTCAGCGAACCTGGTAGAGCATATTAATCTCACCAACTCCATCACAACAGAGTACAGAGTCTACCAATAAAAAAAGATCTGACACAGCTCAATGCACTTACTTAACTGTACTATTCTTTTTCTGTTGTTTCTATAGGGTCACAGGTTCTCTCCTTTATTTCTCTACTGGCTCATAATTTTCAGGTCAATTCTGGAGTCTTGTATAACAGCACTTTTCATTCTGTATCCCAATGATGCAGTTCTTTTTTTTAATATTCCTCATTTGTAAATCACTTTGGATAAAAGCATCTGCTGAATTAATAAATCTTGCATTGCATAATCTAACATTGCAATTATGACTTAAGAACAAAAGTGAATTCATAAATGTTTCAGGTTAATAAAGCTCTCTCATCTCTGCTTCTTACTGTATGATGCAGTTCAGAATAATTTTTCCTCATTTGTAAACTTAAAGCATAGCCTCTAGATTCCTTCATTTCTTTGTGATGGAATCTTTTGATGAATTATTAATCTGAATGTAAAGCTTCAGCTAAAGTCAGTCAAAGAAAAGAACAAACTAGACAACTGAATAACAGTACAGAACAGTAAATTAAATTCAGTTAGTTTGACCCTTTTATTTCACACATTTGACTGGACAGTCAGCACAGGCTACTGATAGTAAAGCTGTTAATTGGAATGAAAGGATTCAGTGTCATTTTCTATAGATGTTTCACTTCTGCTCAGAGTATGTCAGCTGAATTGTTGCGAGTCTTAGACTGGACAGTTTTATCTTTAAAAAAGTATTATAGCTGTTATCTACAAGTAACACTAATGTGAAAGTGATCCCTACTGCACAACTGTCTTTGTACCACTCATAAATACATTTTTTTTTTAAAATCTGCCCTGCACAAAACTTTCAGTGCCTGGAGGCTGAAAATGCCCAAGATGACGCAGCTGTGCTTCACTCCTTATTTAATGTTCACTGCAGAGTGCTGGAGAAGAGGCGGTTCAAAGACATGAGAGGAGCCCAATGAATAAATTCATTGAACTTGGAGGTATTCTCAGCTAGAGAGTCAACAGGGACCAGACACCAAAAAGCAAAAACAACTAATTATCTGTGGCAAACACTTTTATTAACCAAACTGCAGCGGGCTAGTCTGTGGAGTTCACTGGAGATGCTTTAGATGTTGGATGTTTTTAAGCTCACTGCTTCTTTAGGTTTCTCCCCTTTTTCCAATTTCACCGATATATCACATATTAAATCAGAAAAGGTAACCTCTGTTATGTGCACATGGTGCTTAAACTTTTCATGGTAAGAGATATTCTGAGCCTGATTAGCATTTTAACAGAATCCCCAGACTTTGTAGGGACAAAGAGATCTAATAAAAACTCCTGTCTGATGTAGTCTGACCAGAAACTATCCAATATGACATTTGCAGTAGGAGCTATTATGGACGGTGCTGCCAGTCAACAGTGAATGGGCTCAATTTTATTCGTCGTCAAGACAAAAGAGAAATAAATCTGTAGCTGATGCAATATGTGCAACATTATGCAAGCTGCACATTGTTTTCTAGGAACTGCAGTGTGTTTGCCGTTGACTGCTTATAGTTATTTGTGCAGAAGCAGATGAAGCTTTGCAAAAATCTTTGGTATTTAAAAGGATCGTGTGCCTTGGGTTGTTTTATCATCTATTTTCTCATCACTACAAAGAATCTAATGATTATTTTTAGTCATACATGCAATGGCAGATAACAGTGTTAGCAGCATAGCTAGTCCTTGATCGGTGTGCAATACTGCGTAGGTGTGTGTGTGACCATGCATGATTGTTTGCATGGGCATATTTGTGTGTGCATGTGTGTATATTATGTCACTGGGGGCAAACAGGCATCTGTGGCTTCTCAGACTGACATTGTGCTGTAACTGCACTCCATCGATTCCCGAAAGGCAGATCTGACCTTGAGAAACACAAGCTGCGCAGAACAACAGGGTGAATACTAAACACTGAAGAAAACTGATTCAGGTGTGTCAGATGTTTACGTTGTGTTTAAAACTAGCCCTCATCAATGTATTGTAAGTAACGGTGTATGTGTGTTAGATGTTTGATTCTGGCACGTAAAAAGGATTGAGAATTTGTCAAGATTAATTGACGGTCAAATAAATCAGCGAATTCATAATTGAATCAAATAATCTTTTAAATGCTCATCTTTTGAGTGTATGCTCATGACTAATTAGTATGCAATGACAGTGAGTTTAATAGACATCACTGCTCTGTTATGTACCATTTTCTGGGCCTGAAACTGTCAAACTAAAAGCAATGGCGACATCAGACTACTCCAAATTCAATTTAATTTCTCTTTTTTCTTTTTTCTTTGTTCTCTCTTCCCCTCTCTCAATCTTTGTTCAGCTGTACAGTCGGAACAGTCTGAAAGCCGTTGGTAGTGTGGTAATGGTGTGTGAATGTGAGACCGGAAGTGTGTGTGTGTGTGTGTGTGTGTGTGAAGATCAGTTCGATAAGAGTTATTGTTATGCAGCTGCTAAATGACCTCTTGCATGAGAGTAGCCGAGAAGTGATGTTGCAATTGTAGAGCCTCTTTATAAGAATTGGTACGTGTCTGTATATCCTATCTATTTCGAGAGCCAATGCCATCCCAGTGCATTGCGAGGGCACAAGCAGAAAAAGAAAGGGGAGGGTGGAGGGCAATTCAATAAGAATGAATTGTGGCTGCTGATTACATTGTTTAAGCCCTCGATTTGCTAAAGGAATTATGCAAATAGACAGCGCTGCAAATATGGAAAAAAATCTATTTCAGACCTTGTTGTTTGAATGCAACTACCACAATCTGGCATGCTTTATTATGACTGTGCAACATCATGCTGAATAGCTATCAGCTGTTAAATTTAGGTACACACTTAGATAACACCAATTTAAGTCAACCAATTACCAAGCGATGCTTAATTTTATTCAATCGTTGGTGTGAAAAGGTTGCATTAGCAAATAAAGAAAAAAACCCTGAAGCAAAACATGGTCAGGTCTGAAGTGTGAATAATTATTGTTTTTACTGGTAGTCTACTGTATTATGAATTTTTGGGTATAATATGTCCGTTTTCTTTATTTTACTATCCTCACTTACACAAATGAACTAGTGTCTTGTACCAACTAGTATATTTTTGGTTCAACTGTATGTACTGTATATACAGACATTTTTTTTCATTTCTTAAAATTAAGATTTAAGATACATGATCTGTCAGTCTGACGATTTTTTATTTTATTTTATTTTATTTTATTTTTTTTATTTTTTTTTGGGGGGGGGGGTTGTTCAAATGATGTCCTTAGAATGCTTATCAGAAATAAAGTTTTAAGATTTACAGTAAATAATTTACAAAACATCTTCATGAAACATGACCTTTATTTAATGTCCTATTGATTTTTGTCATTAAAAAAAATATTATTCTGATCCATACAAAGTGGTGTTAGTTATTGCTACAAATTTGGTATATATATACATTTATACATATACATATATACATTATACATATATATATTACTTGGCCTGAAAAAATAAATTCAGGTAAAATATTTGTATTTTATTTATTTCATTATATTAATCATGTTAATTGGTTTATTTGAACTGCAGGTGATTACATAATAATTAATTTTATGATATTTTTAAAGATATTAAATATTTTAAAAAGCTCAATATACACACATGAATAAACAAGCAACTAAAATGAACTGATAACTATGGAAACAAAAAAAAACATACTTACAAACCTAGCAAACAAAGCAAGAAATAAAGGGAAATAGATAACGTGAGCAACGTAATGAACAGGAAGAGTACTCATCATTTAATGAATCATTCATTTTATTCACTAATTTTCATTTTACTTTCTTTTGCAGTGGAGACCTTTCCTTCCTGGGCTGAAGTATGATGTTATTGACTCAGCTTATATATCATTGTACACAGGTAACTGCTCCTTCCTTTTAAAAATTTATTTTTTTATGCTAAAAATATGTGCACACATTTTTTAAGAGAAGATAAAACAGAAAATGGAAGCAAACTCTCAAGAGTACCATTTGCCTGTTCCAATCATATCTGAATACTGCAGTTAACATTCACAGCCTCTGAACATTACAGCTGCTGCCGTTTGCGTGAAAAGTGTCATTGTACTTACATTTGAATGTAGGCAGTGGCAACTAGGTAATCACCAGAAAACACTTGCCCCTGAGCCTCCTGACAGTCAGCACATACTTTGTGTTCGTTCGCATATCGTCTTATCAAGCATTACACATGTTCATACGTTCCCCTTCAAATTACTGCCATTCATCAAGGGAGCTGACTTAATTTACACATGCTTTTAAGAGCATGTAGCGACACAAAGTGAGAGAGGGACAGTGAAAAAACAGAGGAAGACAATCCCCATGGCCCTCCTTTGCTTCGTTTTACATAATTATTTGAGACGAAAGCAATTTTTCGATTAAATCCTCACTGTACTTAACAAGCTGAGGGAGAGGGGGATGTGCATTAGCTTCCATCGCCTTCCCACGCAGCTCACCGGAGAGTACGAAGCCAACTCAAGAGTGTCCTAATCATTAATCACGCAGACCACTCCCTCAAGGAAGACCGCACACTCTCTCTCTCTCCCTCTCGACATGTCATCAGGGAGATACAGATGGAGCGAGATCTCCTGGGTGGTTTGGCTTTGACTGTCTTTCTGCTCTGTTAACAACAGATACAGTGTATGGCGAGCCGTCAGTTATCTCTGTCACTGGCACCCGACTCCCTTCCATTTGATTTTTATGTGTTTATTTGGATTTTGTAGTCTTTGTATAGTGTAATCATAATTTTGTGTAATTATAGTTTCTATTATTTAACTTTTTTAATTATGATTACTTTGTTAATCGTGGTTATATTCTTGTAGTTAAAGGGTCTCTATTTACACTTTTTCAACTGTTTTAGAAGTTTTTTATTGGTAAAAATATTCATGCAGAGTATTTGCATTCTGTACAACTATACTTTCTGTACAGCTATACATATAGGGCTGCATGACATATGGCATGCAAAAGTCATGCGCATATTGTCAGTAAAGCTGGTTCCTTGACTAGTAATAAATCTTCATTACCTGTTTTCAGATGGAGTGTCATTTAATACACAGAGTTATAGTTCACTGACAAGCTACGCATTTTGGGTGCGTATTCAATCCATCAATCAAACACTTTTATTTATATAGTGCTTGTAACAATACAGATTGTAGCAAAGCACTGAACATTATCAAACTATACATCACAGAATAGAGTGATGGATCGATGATAATCACTAGAAATTAGGTGTCCCCAACTAAGCAAGCCAGAGGTGAAAGCGGCAAGGAACCAAAACCCCATTCATGAGAGAAGGGGGGGGGCTTGTAGTGGAGCATGACACTGCTACATGTGACTAGAAAATCTAAATCTTTTCATTCAAACAGATTTTTGAGCTAAATGGATTTCAAAACAGAAAAAGCTATATTTTGACATTTGATAATTAACCCTTTTAATATTTTGCTAATATTCATAGTTATGCAAAAAATTATGCTATATAAAAGTTATAATATACCAGTAGGGGAGGACTGCTGTTTGATTTGGTGATAGTACTTTGTGTTACAGTAAAGCTATTGCATTATTTGTAATGGAGTGATATTGATTGTAAAAATTAAGCAGAAGATTTTTATTTATTTTTTAAATCAAATAGTAAAACCAGCAGGAGAGCCAAGTGAATGATTGATTTTTCATGCAACAAACATATTTTTTATTCTGTTATTTCAGGTTTTTTTTTTATTCTTTTATGTATGTTCAATTACAATTGTTGGGAACGTCTAAGGTTACGAAGGTAACCCATGTTCCCTGAAGGAGGGAACAGAGACGTTACATATGGGAACTCGCATGAGAGACCAATCGTCTTCGAGTAATGAGAAAAGGCCAATGAATATTGTCGTGCATTTAATTACAGCCAGGTGCACCTTATCACAGCGTGAGTATAAGAGGGCACGGATGTAATGCACTTGCAGGTTTTCGCTGAGGAGCCGAGTCGGCACCAGCGTGACCCAGGGTCGTGGCAAGGAAATGTAACATCACCGTTCCCTTCTTCAGGGAACGTGGGTTACCTTCGTAACCTTAGACGTTCCCCTTCAGTCGCGTCACTCCGACGTTACATATGGGACCAGACCCGTGGAAAACACCATGACCCTGAGGCTGCGTTACGCAGAGACCCCGGTGCCGACAGGCAAGCGTGCCAGCAGGAGAGTCTGCACGTAATCTTCCCAGCGCCCTGGGGGCCAAATAGGGACCCCACAGGGATGCCAGATGTACTGAAGCATGGGAGGGCGGAGACATGAAGCATAAACACAGTTTTACATGTGAATTAAAGGAATACACGATATCGATATTATATGGATGTAAGTGAAGGGAAACACAGCCATCTGGCTGATTGAGGAAAAGGGTTTTAGAAGCCACAACCTACTGGCGAAGGAGACCCAGTAGGAACACAGCCGCTCCGGTACGGAGTAAGTAGGTACTAGTAAGCAGTAGCTCCTACTCTGCTCTAGGTCAGATTGCAGGGCAGGAGGAAGGGGTTCGCCTTGGCACAGGGGAACCTCTGAGAAAAGCGCATGGATCCCATGGGAGTGGTGCAACAAGCCGACACCAGCCAGCCTCCCGCTACCTGCTCATCTGATTTAAGACACAAGAGGACACAGGGAGGTCGTAAAACCTGGCGAAGGTGTGTCGCTGCTGAAAGCGCCTGAAGCTCCGAGTGCGATCAACGTAGAGCCACAGTGCATGTACTGGACACAGCAATTCTAAGGCTGGGTCTGCCTCCTCCTCGAGCCGGGCCAGGGTCTCAGAATAACGTGAGAATCAGCCGGACTGTACTTTAGGCACTCTATGTCGACAGGGAAGGCCTGTAGGTCCCCAATCCTCTTGATGGAGGCCAAAGCAATCAGGAGTCCTGTCTTCAGTGACAGGTATTTTATCTCGACTGAGGCCGGTTAGAGTGATGGCAAGGTCCCAAGAGGGCACCGAGGGCGGTCTCGAGGGATTAACCCGACGCACACCTCTGAGGAACCTTACGATGAGTTGGTGCTTACCTAGGGACTCACCCTCCACTCCATCGTGGTATGCTGCTATGGCAGCAACATACCCTTTTAGAGTCGAAGGGGACAGCCTGCGCTCCAACTTCAGGTTCCAGAGATCGGGCCGCGGGTGCCAAACCGTGCCCATCCCCTGAGAGAGAAGGTCCTTCCTCAAGGGGATTTTCCAAGGAGGGGCTGCCGCAAGGAGCACTAGGTCTGCAAACCAGGTTTGGGAGGGCCAGAATGGCGCTACCAGCAGAACCTGCTTCTCGTCCTCCCTGATCTTGCACAAGGTCTGTGCAAGGAGGCTAACTGTGGGAAAGGCGCACTTGGGCCCCAGAGGCCAGCTGTGAGCCAGTGCATCCCTGCCGAGGGGCGCCTCGTCGAAAGAGTAAAACAACTGGCAATGAGAAGACTCGGGGGAGGCAAAGAGGTCTATCTCTGCCTCGCCAAAGTTGCTCCAAATCAGCTGGACTACCTGGGGGTGGAGTCGCCTTTCTGGGTGGACTGACAGCTGGTTGGCTGCACGGTTGAGTGTCCATGGAATGTGAACAGCGCACAGCGATTTCAGACGCATCTGACTCCACAGGAGCAGATGGCAGGCGAGTTGTGACTTGATTGTGTAACCAATGCTGAAGCGGTCTCATATGAAGCAAGCCCAGCTGCGTTAATGTGGCTGCGGCTGCCATATGCCCCAGGAGTCTCTGAAAAGTTTTGAGAGGAACCGCTGTTTTGTACCTGAATGATTCCAAATCAGCATGGCCTGCGATCGCTCCCCCGTGAGGCGGGCAGTCATTTCGACCGAGTCCAGCTCCATACCAAGATAAGAGATGCTCTGCACTGGGGAGAGTTTGCTCTTGTCTTGGTTGACCTGGAGGCCTAGATGGCTGAGGTGCCGTAGCACCATGTCCCTGTGCTCGCACAACAACTCTCGCAAGTGAGTTATTATCAGCCAGTCGTTGAGGTAGTTGAGGATGCGGATGTGATCCAGGGCTCTAGGTCCGCATCTGAGGAGAAAAAAGATATTTGGTTAGATGGGAACCCTGGGGCACTGGGCCCAAAGGGATATAAATTTGCTCTTTTTGTGAAAATTTTGGTACCACCGACCCACGGTGAAGCCGGTCGCCGCACAGAGTTCCTGCATCACCCCTTGGTCAGATCCACCTTCGTGCAGATGTTTGAGTGCTTTGGCCTGGTACACTTGCAGTGTGGCCATTGCATGCAAGCCTGGCCCGCAAGAGCGGACGAGGTCTTACACGCCTTGGACGGGAGCCATGGCGGCCCACAACAGGAGACAGCGCTGCGCAGGCAGAGAAGCACCACCACAGCGCACTCGACCTGGGGGATCGACACGTACCCCCTGGCTGCACCTCCATCAAGGGTGGAGAGGGAAGAGGAGCTGGGGGCCAGGCGTGATGAGTACGGGGCTCACCATGATCTGGTCAGCTCCTCGTGCACCTCCGGGAAGAAAGGCACTGGGGGGGGACCGCAACAGGGCCGCGGACCAAGAACCCAGATACCAGTCGTCCAGCCTCAAAGGATCCGACGGGGGCACACGTGGTACCTCCAATCCAATCCCCTCGGCGTATCGCAGGATCATAGCCGAGAGCTTAGCATCCGCCTGGGACGGAGCAGCGACCGTGGATGGCTGCTGTCCCACACCGGCGTTAGCTTTACCACCCGACTCTCCCTCTGATGCTGCGGACGACATCTCAACTTCCTCGGGTGCACCAAAGGAGACGCTGGGCCCGGTGGCTTTTGGGGGAGTGATCTGCCTTGGAAGCATTACTCAAAGACGATTGTAACATCGGAATGACTTGACTGAATGGAAACTACAAATTTTCTTGGACTATCCAATAACCAATAAAGCCATATGGTCCGTTACTAAT
>JAUMHR010000052.1:18445188-18456923 GCA_032361145.1 Enteromius fasciolatus
TAAAAAAATGAATAAATATGACCCCTTAAAATGTATGTGTGGGTTTTTTCTGCTGAGCCTGCAGCTCAAGTATAGAGCTATCTTTTAATCCCAACCTTGTACTGAGACAGTGAACTCCTGCTGTTAAGCAGTGTCTCAGTGGATCGCTTTATGCAGTTTTATCATGACAAATGGGAAAGCTTTATTACTCCTGACACAACTAGATTAAACAGGATACGTGGTGTTACAGTGCGTACTTATATTTATCATGTATATTCCTTATTATCTATTTACAGAAGCTGTTTTCTTTTTCCTCACTGTTTCCTACCTCTCTATCAGGATCTACACTCTAGTCCGTATTGTAAATGTAGAAAAGAGGAGAGACTCAGCAAGGGGCAACCGTTACTTGATGGAGCTGTTGTTGATGGAGAGAGGCAAAAGAGTGGTGCGGCTCTCTGACTACATCTATCTGCTGTTGCACCGCAGTCGATATGAGGAGGGGATCGAGAGCAGAGAGGGAACTTTACCCTCATCCCACCATACACCCTACAAAAACCCACCGTCCAGCGGCTCCAGTTCCCAAACACACACCACCACACCTTGGAGCACCAGCTGGGCCAAACCCCTGCTCTGCCAGCCCACCATGTTAGAATGGAGACATGACGTGATGGTACACTTTGTAGTACCAGGTATACTAATATGAGCTCCTGTTCATGCATATTTAACAAAGCAATACAAACAGGTGTACACAAATGTGTGGGTTTTGTTTATGGGGTTGTCTTCTCTGACAGTAAAGAACCAGGCTCGCTGGGTGCAGCAGTTTATCTCAGATATGGAGGTCCTGCATCGTGAGACCAAGGATGAGAATTTCAGTGTGATCATCGTAGACTTCCAGAGCGATGACATGGATGTGGAGCAGGCACTGAAGGAGAGCACTGTGCCCAGGTGAGTACTGAGTTCTTGTGTCTTTCTGCTTTTAGCTAAGCACCCGCAGAGTCCCAGAGTCCCAGCATAGATCTTCACTTGAAGATTCTTCACATACTGGGCTCACATACTGTTTGTTCCTGAGAAAAAAACAATCTTTTTCTCTGTTTGTTTTTGGCTCTGTGTGTGTAGATATGAGTATCTGAGACGTGAAGGGAACTTCGAGAGATCGTCTGGTTTACAGATGGGTGTAGACACCATAGAGGTGAGAGGAGATTACATACAGACCTTTTCTATTGTAAATGTGTAAGATACCCGGGGTGATCAGTATTTAGGAACAATATTTGAAAGTTGAATTTTAATGGAAAACAATACACATTTATAGAGCTCTCTTTGAGAATGGATGTTTGTCTAGAAGATGTTTATTTTTGGAAATTGACAAATAATTCAAAACATAACTGTAATGTAAAAAAGTAATATATTGAAATTTTTTCACAAGAAAGTTGCACAGAGCAACACTGGTGATGGTGTTACATCATTTCCAGGACAGTCACAGCATAGTGTTCCTGTGTGACCTGCATATACACTTCCCTCATAATATCCTGGAGACTGTTAGGAAGCACTGTGTGGAAGGCAGACTGGCCTTCGCACCCATCGTCATGAGACTGGACTGTGGGAGCTCACCTCTGGAGCCTGATGGTAAAACATATACACAGACACTTTTAGAGACAGTTGCTAAGTACATACAAACATGTGTTTAAACACCAGTTGTGCATAATGTGTCTGATTCTATTTCTTGCATATCCTGTTTGTTTTAAATGGAGTCATATTGCTCTCTTTACCCATAGGCCCGGTTTCATAGACAGGGCTTAACCTAAACCAGGATTAGGCAATAGTTCAATTAGTAATTTTTTTTATAAACATGCCTTAGGTAAAAGCATTACCGGAGTGCATCTTAAGACAAAACAAAGACACTGACATGTTTTAAGATCAGTCAGTGCAAGTTTATTTCAGTTGAAACAACTCAGATTTACATTTAGTATAGGACTAGGTTTAAGCCTCATTTGTGAAACCGGGGGAAAATGTCTAGCGGTTTGTTACTTTTTATTTTTATTTTAATGGATGGTGGCTTGATGAATAAATAATAATATACAAAATTTAACCAAAACATAAGTTCACGGTAATTCGAAGTGTTTGAACATTAGTGTATTTGTAGATTAACTGTGATAGTTATTCACTGAAATAAATATAAAAATGTATTCACCAGTTGTATTTTACCACAAGCAAGATTGATATGTGATATGAGCAGAATGATTGTTTGAAAAAGGTTACGTCAGAATGCAATTGGTTATATATACAGAGAGGCTAATTTGATTTAGTTTCTTATTTGCCTTTGCCAGACACATTTTAGTCAAAACAAATTTGCATATTTATTCTGATTGGTCAATATATTGCATCAGGCTGTCTCTGGCATTTGGGAAGTGATTTCCCTCGCTTAGGATACTGCACATGAATTAACAAATAAAACTGCTTTATGCATCTAGGTTATGCACACTGGCTTGAAATTCATCAAAAGTGGTTTTGCTAAATTTGTTTAGAATGCATTTTTAAGAGTCTGATTTACATTTATTTTCTCCCGCAGGCTTTTGGGAAGTGAATGGCTTTGGCTTGTTTGGAATTTATAAGTCTGATTTTGATAAAATCGGTGGGATGAACACAGAGGAGTTTAAAGACCGCTGGGGAGGAGAGGACTGGGAGCTGCTGGACAGGTAATTAATTCATCTGCAAATGGCAGTTAGTTCTGGTAACACTGTATGATAATGTTCCATTACATAGCATTATCTAATGCATTAATGCAGACTATGTGGCTTAACTACAAAAATTAACCTATCAAGTCTTTGTTCCAGTGTTGGTGTAACTAATGTTTTGCCTCTCTTCTTCCTCTTTCACATCTTCTCTCAGGGTTCTGCAGAACGGACTAGAGGTAGAAAGACTGCGACTGAGGAACTTTTACCACTATTTCCACTCCAAACGGGGCATGTGGAACATTCCTATCAAAAGACCATCTCAAGGATAACAGAGGAGCACAGAGGACTCTGCTGTTGTTTTAGGCTGGCTTAGTATGTGGTGGCCATTTCTGCCCAAGTCGATGCTCAGGGGAACAAGGGCCTGCCACACTGTGTTTGATGTGAGCGCTGGTGTTTGATGAACAAGATTCTCTAAGGGCTTTAAGGGTTCATTCAACTCATTGGGTAAAGTATGAATCTATGAAGAAACCAGGAGAACACTGAGAGTGGATAATTGAAGGCACATGCACAAGAGACATTTTAAAATGCGTCTTTGCCGATCTTAAGATTTAAAAGCAATGTGAAGGGGGGGTGGTTGGAGGGTCTAATATTCTGCAGTTTGTTTCTTTATTTCAAATTTAATGAGTAGTTTAAAGTAGCAGGGGTTTATTCTAAATACTTACAATAGAGGGTGCTAAATTCTAAAGAGCATTAGACTTACACAGTAATACAGACCAGTTTTGATGAAGGGATAATTTCTGTGAAATTGTTTGTAGAGGATTTAGCTATGTACTTTTCCCTGTTAAAATTTCTTATTTTGAAGAATAAATAAAGTTCATTAAAATGAATCTTGTTCAGCATAATCCTTCTAGTAACCACCACATGAGGGCATTACACTTTCATCTAAGGAATATTTCACCTCTTTAGTATTAGTACATCCGTCTCTGGCTCATGCATATCCCAATAATAATCAAGATCATTTAAACAATGTTTTTTTTTTTTTACATTTATTATTTATTTTATATATATAAAATAAAATATTAATGTATTTATTTTATTGTTATTTTATAGTTCAGTGGTATCAATGGTGGTATAGATTAGTGGTAGACTGTTTAGATAGGATTAAAAAGAAGTTGGCCGAAGTCTTTTATCCCATTTTCTTTGCATTGTCCTGCGCGAGTGTAGCATGTGTCTGATTGGCTGAGAGAAAGTTGTGCGCTGATTGGACGAAACTTTTAGCTGTCAAAAGTTTCTCTGACCAGCGTGGGTCATACGGCACTGGATTGCCCATGAACGCAGACTTTTAAACCAAGAGCTGAGCATAACGATGGCCGTGCGTTAATTTAAGTCAAGCTGTTAGTCTTTGCGCTACGTCTTTACCAACCACACTTTCTGTTAAGTCCTATATATTGGAAAATATATAGGACTTATATATATATATATATATATATAGGATATATATACGTGGAATAAATCTCGCCACATACAGGAAAAAAAGCAAATATGGCAGCCTTGAGCAATGCTACTATGAAGACTTTGGAGGACTTGACCCTGGACTCTGGATATGGAGCCGGTGATTCTTACAGATCGCTCAGCTTGTCCTCCTCCAAGTCCAACTCACAGGCGCTCGTCAGCTCTCCACAGCGAGGAAACTGGTGGAGTTACACGGATTCCATGAACAGCAGAAACAACAGCTGGGACACAGTGAACACGGTGCTTCCAGAAGACCCAGAGGACATCTTCTCCAAATGTCCGAGGTTACCAGAGTTAGAAGATTTCCCTTGGACAGATGAGGAAATCGATGTTGTCCTGCGTAAAGTTGCTGGAGAGGGACTTTCTTTCACTCCAGAGAGCGTCAGGAGTCTGTCACTGCTTATGCGCAGAGCTCTGTTGCGGATCTCCAGAGAGGCGCAGCGGTTGAGTGTCGTACACTGCAGGTGCACGCGGTTCGAGGTGCAGAGCGCGATGAGACTGGTCATGAGCTGGGCGCTGGCGGAAAGCTGCGTCTCGGCCGCGGTCAGAGCCATCTCGCTGTACAGCATGAGCACCGGAGAGGTCCTGCGCAAGAGCAAATCCTCCCGCTGCACACTGAGTCTGTCTGTCGGACGCTTTTTCCGCTGGATGGTGGACACTCGCATATCGGTGCGCGTTCACGAGTACGCGGCCATCTGTTTGACCGCTTGCGTTGAAAATCTAGTGGAGGAGATCGGGCTCCGGGTGCTGGCGGCGCTGAGCGGTATCAGCCCCTCTCCAGTGACCCCTGAGGCGCTGGAGGCTGTAGTCAGCAATGACGCGGAGATATTTGGACTTGTTCAAAACTATGAACATCTCATCTGCGGGAAGAACGCCAATGGTAAGACACTAATAAACAGAATATAAGAGTAGTTAACATTTTACAGTGTGTTAAATAGTGCAAGTTTGTAGCTGTAAACCCGGAAGTAAAGTGGCATTTTTGGTTTTTCTGGTAATTTCCTACGATGGTCATGGGTTCAGGGCCTATGGTTCGTTTGATTTACAAAGACTTAAACATAGTTATACCAAAACAAATATATAATATTATATAATGATACAATATAAATGAGTTCATGTGACTTGAGCAGTATTGTAGTTTTTACTGAGCATCTTAGAGTGCCTTCAAAATCAATGTTTCACACAACTGTATCAGTTGACCAGTACATTTTCACTGCTGCACTTTTAATTTCTTATTTAATTAAGAACTGTTTTGTTGTGCATGTTGATATAATTGCAAGTGGCACGGCAAAATAATTACATTTGTAGTGTAACATGATCTCTGTATGTAAAATGTATTTATTACTATTTTGTATACAGAGACAAATGTGTGATTTGATTAGATTCCGAGTCTTTGAAGGGCACCTTGATCTTCATCTCGGTGAAAATACTAATTATCCTTTCCACTTTCGTCTCGTCTCGAAGAGGCATGTCAGCTCTGTTTAATTATGCACAAACAAATGTCAGAAATCCAAGTCTCCCCACAAGTCTGATTATTATGCACAACAACTCAAGACCCAGTGATGCGTTGCCTTTAGTGTATCATACAATGAACTGGTTGAACGAATACAAGAAAATTATATGTGCTATCTGTTGGCACAAGCAGATAAGCTCATTAAACCTGTGCATCCATAATTTTGTTGCAGAAAGTAATACTGATTAAATTACAGCTAAACATTTAATGATTCAGCTTTGATGTGTTATATTTGTTACCTGTCTGCATTTGTTTTCTTAATTCGACAGTGCCTGAACTTGCAGATGAAGTGGTAGGTTGCATGTTATAAATAATGTCTATCTGTGGCTGTACATCCCAATAGGCACACGCATTTTCAGAAGCGCACAAAAAGTCCATTGTTCTGCTTTAAGCCATCCACAAGCCAGGCAAGCTGTGGAAAATAAGCAGAAACAAGTGAGAGAGGCCGGAGTGAGAAGAATGGAAAGCCATCACACACTCTCCCTCTGGTTTAAATCAGTCTGGTGATCGTCTCTGTGACAGGGCAGCCTGTACAAAACTGGTCTGCTTGGCACTGCGCTGAAAGAATGTCTTTTCTGGACAAAAGAGGAAGTGATGTTTTCATGCCTTTGAGAAAGAAAAGTAGGAGTTTATTGACATCTCATGGATTGAAATAGAATCCGTCGAGCTGCTGTAATGCTAACTACACATCTGAATGTGGTAGCTATTAACATCTTGCTGCGTGTGGTTTTTACTTTGCACCTACACTCTTAAGAATACAGCTTCTTTATTGGCATATTCCATGAAGAACCTTTCACTTCCATTGGACCTTTCCATTGCAAAAAGGTTCTTTAGATTAAGTTCTTTACTCCACGAATATAATTAATAATTGTTTAGGGAAGCCCAAAATGGTTCTTCAATGGCTTCACTTTTATTTTTAAGAGTGTAAGCGTAGTTCAGAGACCCCTTTTGAAAGCATAGGCTCAGAATGCATTAATCCAGTTGACATGTACGTACTCAGTGTGACTGATGTGACACTTATGCTGAGACACTGCTGACCTGTGTGATACTGAAGCTTAGAAACTTAGCAGTCACATGCACACTTCACATCCAGCTCTCAGATTAAAATATGTTGTATGTAATATTATTTGCATACACATATTGGTGTATCAATTTCAAATTTCATTCATCCAGGAAATCTGACATTTGAGAAGCAAAAGTAGTACTTTTTATTTAGAGAGTGCAAGAAGAGACTGAAGGCTGGCATGTAGGCTTTCATGTCAAACACTCGTGCTGAGCAGAACCACATCTGGAACTGTTTAGTGCTGCACACACAGCTTAAATGACAGAAAAAGGCCATTTTCTACTGTGCAAGCTGCTGTGGTCTTGTTCTTTGGTCTCTATGCATTTGTCCACACAAACTGCCTTGGGCAAATGGCATTAGAAGTGTGAATTATGATCAACTCATTTTGTAGTTTGTCACTTAATACACAAAACACCACTTCTTGAAATGTATTTGTTTATTCAGTATATTATTAGGTCGCCATATCTAAGTGTTTGTTGGGATTTTATGAACTTAAAACAGTGTTGTGGCAGGCCATAGGGAAAATCCCAGCTGAAAATATATACAACCCAGCAGTGGCTGGCAGGGGGTAATTTTTAAAAACAAACATGTCTTCAGAATGAGAGAGCACAGCCTTGGAAAATGTTGCATAAATTGCCACAAAATGTATTCATATCTATTAGTTCTTGCTTCCTCTCACAGCTTTAGTTTACTAAAATGACCGTTTATCGGTTTTTGCTTGTAGTTGATCATTTTATCCCCATCATTTTAGGCGTAGGTCAACTGCAGTCACAGACGAGCCTTCACAGTAAACAAGCTAATAATGGCCATTATGACTCAACCATGCAAGATGTCAAACGGAAACATGCTATTCTTTTGAAAGGAAAGCGACGGGGCCTAGAATAAATAGTCTGATTTAATTGAGGTCTCCACTTGGCTTTAATGATGGACAGGACATAAAAGAGCCGGTCAAATGAGGGGATGCAGGTGAGACACAGTTCACATCAGATTGGCTCTGTGCAGTGTGAGAGCAGTCCCACAGAATGGGGTGTTGAGTTTTGGTCTGTGTGTGGAGCCTTGTAATCATCATTGGTTAATTATCCTCATAAAACTTTCCACCCACACAGCCCAGTTTCTTTGAGCTTGACTACAAACCGCAGAAATTAGAGCATTTCCCAGCCATGGTCATTTAAAACTCAAGTGCCTTTAAAAGGCAGAACCTTTCTCAAAAAAGATTATTCGCTCTACTTTACTGAGATTTTGTAGGAAGTCCAAAATGTCTTCTGGGAATATTTAGAAGTAAACATTTGCTGTGCAGGATGTACAGACGCTGCTACAGAAAAGCTAGTATTTCACACGAGACCTGTGTTCTGTGTTTGTACATGTAGCCTTTGAGTGCTATTATAAACATCGTCATGAGGGTCTCACTTGGGCCCTCAAGCACCTAGAGAGGACAAATGCTTTCTATAAGGAGAGGAGAAGGTGCCTTCCTAGAGCATGCAATGACAGCTGCTCTGTGTGCGAGCTGACCTTCCTCAACTCCTCAGCATGCCTTCCTTGATCCATTAGCATCTGTTCCAAAGAGGTGTTACTTAGTCTAAATTCAGGGTGGCCATGGAAGTTGCACAGAATTGACTTCAGATTCATCAATATTCAGGCAAATTTCCATAGCTGATTTCTGTTGGATAGTCACGCCTCATAATGACTCATGTCATTCCAAACCTGTTTATGAATTCCTTTTTCTGTGGAATAAAAAAAGTAGAAGATATTTTGAAGAACGCTGGTAACCAAATCATTTTGATCACCTTTGACTTCCGTTGTATAAACATACAATGAGACTTTTCTCATTCTTCATAACTGTTTGAAATTGCTTTTGATTTCATTCACAAATTTTGAGTTTTGTGACGGATGCTAACTTTTTTTTAACCTAAAAATTGTATTTTTTTCCGCAAATGACTTCATCACCTCATAAAATGTGTTTTGTTAGATCTGGTTGATCAAAATATATGATTATTGTTTCTATAAAAGATACAAAGTCATACAGGTTTGGAACAACAACATAACAAATCACAAGAATATTAAATTGTAGGTGAACTATCCCTTTAGCTCGGATCAGATTTGAAGCATGTGATGTCTAACGGAGGAGAAACACCTGTGGTTTGATTTACATCAAACAAGATCTAAGTGCATGTAGGAATGTAGCATTTTATGATACGACATAAAACATTTTATGGGCTGTTTCGTTGTTTTGTTACTACAAGCATTGAATGACTTGTGCTCACGTAAAGAGCATTCACAGCTGAAAGAAACTGTTCCCTTTAGCACCTCATTAATCCAAATATATGTGCAAGAGTAAAGGTTTTACCCATTTCTGATGTTCCTTGGAGCTTTTCATAAAGCACAGAAAAAGCACTTATATGAATAAGTATACACTGGGGGACACCATAGCTCCTTACAGCCCATAAAAATCCCTGCTAATCAGTCACACTAAGAATACAATGAGTTATTCTACACCTCTTTGTTCCACCATTAACTGTTAAAGTAGGTGTCAAAAATGACTTCTCTCTCCATTATCTTATGTATGAATATAATGCTGTTAACTGTGATCTTTTATGAGTTGAATGTGATGTAATCAACACCTTGTTTAAAAGATATTTCAAAGGGTTAATAGAGGATAATGAAGCATCCACATTGTGCTCCTTGAGTGATGTGTGTGGATTCTTTACCACGGAGTGCAACTTAATCAAGTGTGTGTCATCACAGCAATTACACAGAGTGATTTATTTAGCCATGTCTGTTTGCCTTGAGTCTTGACACCCATCATGTTTTATGGATTAGCTCTGCGTGATTAATGTTATAATGCCGTCTCCCCTCAGCATATCCCATACTTACCAAACCCTCCAACTTTGATTAATATTGCAGCATGACAAGCTAAATTGCATTAAAATCCTACTCAGCGATAACCCTGTTAGTCTGCGAAGCCCAGTGAATAGTCTGTAAGTAATTAAGCTGTCATCAGAAAGAGATTGTGTCCCCCATTCAACCCCCAGATCAGGAAATCCACTTTATAGCCGTGACATGTTTTGAAGAACTGCTACAAAAATACTTTGCAATTGAAATTACTGCCTTGGTGGAAACTGGCTCGGGGGTTTATGGGTGAGAGAAGCGGGCAGATGGAGATCCTGTGTAGCGCTGTAGTTACTGTAGTTCTGCTTTTCCCATCTTTCACAAGAATGAGGCTACGGAGGGAATTCTTGGCTTTAGATTGTAGCTCTCACACAGGCCGCTCTGATACAGACCAGGCAGTCAAACTGTTTTAGTTATGGCTTGAGGTGGCAAGTGGTGTCAAAAGGCTAAAGTGAGAGGCTGTGATGAGCGACCTGTCTGTCAGTCACAGAAGACCATACAGTACATAAGTGGGTGATGCTACTTCAGTCAGTGAAGCTTTTGTCCTTAGATATCTCTCTAAAGATAAACCTCGAAATAGCTGGGATTTACAACAGTGGGGAGACGCTTAATATTCAGTATTATACTGGCACTGCAAGACTGTTGTCTTCTGTACATGGCCAGATCAAAGCACAGGCTTTATATGGCTTCAGCCTAATTGGTCAAAAGAAAGAAAACACTTAATATCCATTGGATTAAAATAAACATTTAAATAAGCGGACGCTGATTGGGTGAGGCAAATCCGCCTTCAGTATCTAAATGTCAGACGCACGTCACTAACGCCACAGTTGAACAACGATATTAACAGAGACGAATGATATAGGCATATACAATGTGTGTGCGAAATTATGACAGCGGTGGGGGGTGGATAGGGGGTGGGGGCCCACAGCAACCTGTAGCCTAGGGGCCCCTGGCCATGTTAATCCGGCCCTGCTTCTGTAGTGCTGTTTGATTCATAATTGATGAATTTTAAAATATAAAAACTATAAATTGAACTGATTTGAGCTGAATAACAACACACTTGTCTTATAAAGCTGATTATAGCTGAAATAAACAATCCCATGATTTTCTTTTTTAGAAATAATTTACAGCAAAATTTGAATTTGTCTCATATTTAAAAAAGGTTTGCATCATTGATTCTGTTATTTTCCAATTTTGTATTCTGAATCTGTATCGTATTTAAGCACTAAAGGTGACTTGACTCAGTAATAATTTAATACATTTGCTTTACTAGGAAACCTTTTGGGTTTTTTTTAATATTTGCTTATTTTATATAATCAAGTCATTTGGTATTTATTTGTGCAATTCCTTTTTTCTTTTATAGTTGTTACTTTAAAACAGGTTAACACTTTAGTATAGGGACCTATTCTTACTATGAACTATTTGCTTATTAGCATGCCTATTATGAACATATTGGCTGTCCATTAGTACTTATGAAATACACGTTATGCATGACAATAACAATTACCTTACTAACTATTAATAACAAGCAAATTATTAGTCTATTGAGGCAACAGTTTACAATAAAGTGCAAACGCAATTTTTTGTTGTTGCTGTTTTTCAAAATTTCAAGAAATCAAAAGTGCCCCTAATTGAAGAATCCTCCTCACATGCCAGTAAAACTCTTGCATTTGAGTATGTGAACACCTGGAGTAGCGGCACCGTGCCAAGATCTGCATGATGTTTAACTTATCATTATGAAGACTGTTTAGGAGCCTCTCATTCACAGAGGTTCTAGAGGGTTCTATTCCTCTCAGGTTACTATCGTCACAGTAGGAGAGCCATCTACCCACTGTTTCAATTATATTCTTGAGTTCATTCTCTTTCCACTGGATATATCATAAACATTAAATGAAATATTACAATAAAAGTTACACGATGCTGTAAATCTATTGGAGTTATTACCTCCGAACTCTTTTATTAGGTGAAAACAGCAAAGCAAAGAAAGTAGGCCAAGCTTGTTAAGAAGTACATCTTTTGAGCTTGTATTTCCCTGTTTTGTAAAAGCAAAGCTCTTCCACTGAGTTGGGGGTTGTGTCTCAAATCGGTAGCAGAACGGGATGCAGGAAGTTGT
>JAUMHR010000052.1:18457023-18473082 GCA_032361145.1 Enteromius fasciolatus
TTTGTAAAAGCAAAGCTCTTCCACTGAGTTGGGGGTTGTGTCTCAAATCGGTAGCAGAACGGGATGCAGGAAGTTGTTATTATCATCACTCTGTGGTCTGGCCTCTGGCAGAAATGGTCCGTGTGCACGGTCACACACAACTAACTGGGCAACTCCCGTTTACCACTTGGAGATAGCAGTCAGTGCTCCACGTCTTCGATCAACAAGCGCTTCCAGTACAGCACCTATAACACAAGGGCCGATTGACTCTGGCTCTTCAGCACACTTGTGCCATTGTGCCCTGAGTAGAATGGTGGTGTTGTGGGAGCGTGTGACAGAGTGACTGGAGCACTGTGTTCACACCGTATTACCTGAGCCAGATCAGGCTAGCAAAATAGGTTGATTACTCATATTTAAGCAAATTAGTGTGCTTATATTTGGGCTTGCAATTGAAAGGTTTCTTTCAGCAGTTTCTTAAGGCATTTGTTCTCTGTTGGAGAACACTTCTGAATGAAAGAACTGGCCAGATATTGAACACATCAAATGGATAATAAATCTTAATGTGAAATGGTATTAAAGTCAAAGCAAATTGTTGTTTCAGGTAACTATGGCTGACAATACAGACTTATTTAATTTGTATCAATCAACTTTTATATGATTTACTTTTAAATTATTTGAATGAACACACCTATTTTTAAGTTTAGGTTAGGTTTAATTAATTAATAAAAATGAATATCAATAAATGATAACGAAGAATTGATTCCCATTTATTTTTATTGGTCATTTATTGGTTACTGTGCATAGCATGACGATATTTCATATTTAATTATAAAAGTAAAATCATTTTTTAATTAAAATAAAGGTAACACATTGCTTAAATCCTTTCTGTATAATTCATTATAAAAGTTGTTTTAATGCATTCATTTTGTCTAGTAATGCATCTCATAATGCATCTCATGAATAATTGTAACCACAGTTAATACATTATAACACTAATCACTATGCATTTTAAATTTGATAATACTTGTTTAAGATATAATGTATTACAGCCACACGTTATGAATAATTATAAAGCATTATACCCCTAAATAATATATTTATAGTGCATAATACATGAAATCTTTAAGACTAGTTACCAAAATTATTAATAATTGCTTGGATCAGCATTACTTTTTACATTTTTGTTGACGTAAATTGAGTAAGGTTCTCATATTTTAATTTCTTCGGTTCAAAATTGTCTCAAAAGATCAAAACAGTTGAGAATTTTAAACATTGTTGTAATAGACATCCAAAAGAAGGCCTTAAAAGTCTGGCCTCTTGAAAAGAAGCTCCTTTTAGCTCTAAAAATCAATGTTAGATGTCTCCGATAGAGGTTTGAAAAAAAGACTGTATCATTTGGCAGACAATCTTTCTGGTTTTATGATAGTTTTCTACAGTGCACACATGAGCACTTCAGTAGAGGTCCATTATATAGATGCAATTTACTCTACCAGGTACACTTGGATTCCCTTCAGCAAATCTTGCTTCTATATGCTCATCTCATTTCAAGAGTATTTTCTGCCACATCTCCCAGAGCTTCTGTCTTTTATTGGCAGAGTAACTTTTGGTCAGGCCTTTGACACTCGTATGGATTTCCCAGTCTCCCATCAGCGGTGTGCGTGAGCTCGATTTCTCTCCACATAATGGCAGTGCACACACATTCCCCTCTTCTCTCTCGGTCCGCAATGATGGTAGCAGATGAGAGCGCATGTGTGTGTGTCTGTGGGAGCGTGCGGCTGCTTATGACGCATGTCATGGCCTAACGGCTGCCAGTATAGACACGGCTAGCTGTGGGAAAGCGCACGGGTGTGTCCTGGATAGAGGGGTTTGGGTCTGTGGGTCCACAGCCTGACCAGCTGCATCACACACCCTGCGGCTCATATACAAACCCATATGGCTGCAGAGCCCAGACCCGCGAACCTGCTTTAGATTCTATAAAGACATATTTATGTATTTTCAGCTGCACTGTATTAGATAATAATATGATCTGTTGCACATGTGAAATGACCTCAACTAGACCAGACTGCCTCAGTTCAGGGCATATTCATATGTGGCTATATCTGACTAGACTATGTGCAAAACTGCTTTTTTATAGATATTTTGAACATCAGATTCTGTTCATGAAGCACCGTTTGCTTTGGCGATCACTCTTTTGTGTTTCAGTCTTAGCACACTAAGCTGACAATCTGCAGCTTTAGCAAAAACAATACAGTACAAGGGCCATGGTTCACTCAACTTTACAATGAGTTTGTTCACCCAAATACTGTAGCTGTAAGAGAAATACATTTCAGTAACAATGATGTTATAAATATGGCCCTAATAAATCAGGTGGTCAACATCTGGAGAGATATTTTGAGTCATTGAGGCACAGATGAATGTGTGTACTGTACCTCAAGAACGGTTTATCGTTTAACTTGATGGAGAAAACAAATCCACACACGAATCCCTCATCTGATCCCCTTCTGATACCCACTGAAAGAGCGATCCAGGGGTAAGGCATGGATTTCAAATCAAATTAAAAAACATATCCTGCAGTGATAAATCAGCTGCCAAACATATGATCTGCTCATTATTTTTACTGACTATCATTTTGCACTTTTTCTTAAAGCTTGGCAAGCCATCAATTCTGCTTTCAAGATTAAACAGATAACATTTTAGCGTATTCTTTATGATTTGTACTTATGCTTTGGTGAGACTAGATCACCCTTCTTTTAAGAGCCATGTATTTTCAATGGCATGTGTGCCAGACACAGCTCATGTCATTGTACATTATAATTAATAATACATTTACCAAAGTGCAATTTGCATTCACAAGTGGAATCGACACTTGGAGACATTTAGAAAAGCAATAAGACAAATAATTGAGCAAGGAAGACAAGACTAAAGTCAGAAGAGCTCTGTTCTGAGCAGAGGAAATGATGACTTACCACACTTCCTCCTCTTATCTCTGTCAGAGACACATACTGTATACGGAGCGATTGGAGCGATTGTCTTCCCTCATCCATCCCATAATTATTAGTTGCACAACACTGACGCAAGAGTCCAGGTTTAGAGACATGACAATAAACAGATTACATTTTTTAAAGATGGTGCTTTGAGTTCTAATGATTTAATCTCACTGAAATTGTGTTTTTATGACTAGGTGAGCTATCCCTGCCTGCTCATTTCAGCCCGTATACTGAGGGCCCGGACTCAGCGGTGGAGAGCAGAGAGAATGCCTACGCACAGCTGGAGCTCAGGACGCTGGAGCAGGCCCTGCTGGCCACCTGTGTGGGCAGCCTCTCTGAACTCAGTAAGTTACAAGCCTTTCAGTGCATATTCAGCTCTTTCAGGAGGACTGTGACAATGTTTTGCATATTAGTTTTTAAAAACATTTAAATGTTTGTTGCCACATGGATGAAATCATAAGAAATTAGCAATTCTGGTTCCGGTAACTCCAGGGTTTCATGTTAACAGCTAAACTGTTTGCCTGTGTATTATGTTATAGGTTCACCAACTCATAACAGTCTGTTGTTCTGGAATCAAACTACACTGGCCATGCTATATTTTTGTTGATTCACTAAAAAGAACTGTTTCATAAGAATTGATTCGGTAACACTGTTTTATCTAGCTTTTATGATGAAACTATAAGCAATAACTTTAAACCTTCTTGATTTTTTTTTCTTAATAAATGATTAAAAGTATAACTCATCCCCAAAACATAAAAATTCTACCATCATTTATATATAAGACTTGCACTCATCTTTGAAACACAAATAGAGATATTCTTAATGATACCCAACAGATTTCTGTCTCTAGACTGAAAGTCTACAGAGAAAAAACTTTGATGCTTCAAAAAGTTGATTGTTAATGTAATCCATCTGAGCTGAGCAGTTCAAGCCTAAACTTGGATTCAACTTTTTGATTCATATGGATTACTTGTGCAATGTCTGGTTACACTTTATTTTGATAGTCCATAGAAATTATAACTGTAAGTAATTTTGTTACTACAGTACATGGCAACTACATGTCAACTAATTCTCATTAATTTGCAACTAAATGTCTACTGACTCTCAGAGTACACTGTTAGGGTAGGTTTGACATATACATGCAACGTTTCTCAAAGTCAGAGGTTGATGACAGACTATAAATGCACGTGTAAAAGACGTCACCTGCTGGACGTCCTGTCACAACCGAATCACACAAGAGTATATATTAGAGATGGGGAGTCGACTCCAAAAGAGTCGATTCCTCGACTCTCACTAGCCCTAGTGTCGGAATCGACTCCAGGTCAGGAATCGACTGCCAGTGTCGAGTGTTTTTTTCAAGTTCAACACTTTGCATATTTACACTAATATTAATTCAAATTCCGCAAATGTATGTGTCAGTATGTTTTATGTTGTAAACCCATTAAAATAAAGTGTTAGAAGATATTAAGCTAAAGTGGACTTTTATACGGTGGCCTGCGAATTCTCACAACGCAACCAAACAACCAAAGAGAGGCACTGCAAACACAGAAACGTGCTGCAAACTGCACGGACCACAATGGAAATGTTTCAGGGGGACCACAAAAAGTGACGAACCTATCTGGGACCTGATTATTTATTCAGTGGCTTTTGGTCAGAGCAGAGATGTTGTCGCTGAACTAAAAGGTGAGTTTTTTTGTGTGTTTATTTTAACAACCTGATCATACTGTATTTTGGATATTATTAGACTAATTTGACGAGTCACACTTAACTGAAACATTATTTTAATGCTATGTTAGCTAGAGTTACTCTCAAATAGGTTCGTCACTTTTTGAGGTCCCCCTGAAACATTTCCGTTGTGGTCCGTGCTTTGGTTGCATTGCGAGAATTTTCAGCGCCTGTGTTGTCAAACGGATGAAGAGATGTTTTCTTTATGTGTTGTCGTTTTTTTCTGTTTGCATGTGTTTTCTTAAGTTGCAGCGCATTGAGCTCTCTCGGCCAACGTACTTTTAAAATAAAGTGTCTTTTTGTACCTTTTAATGCGTGATGGATAGACTTTCAAAGGATTGGAGAAAAAAGGATAAGAGAAAAAAATTCCTCGTTTGTGTTCTGAAGATGAACTTATCTTATGGGTTTGGAGGGACATGAGAGTGTGATGATGAGTTTTCATTTCCTGCCGGACTCTCCAAGCTGAAATAATCTTTCTCAGTCTAGTAAAAAACAGCAGTTCTCTTTAAGAATTAGGTCACCCATAAGGCACTTTTCATATTCTTGCTAAAACGTTTATTTTATAAACACTGTTGTTGTAAATGTTTCATTTCAGTGTATTCCTGTCCCATGAAATGCTATTTTTGCATGAGTGTTTGTACATGCTAAGACGGAGAGAGACGTCTGTAGATTTATATTTCTTCTAACAGCTCGACATTGCAGGCCGGCCCAGGGGCGTGTGAGCGCCTGAGCAGTGGGCAGTTTGTTTACGCAGCAGACCGCAGTTCAGGATGAGGCAGGGGGGCGCTGCTAGCATTCACCAGAGAGGGAAACACACTCTCCCTCAGGGGACCAGCAACACTCCTGCAGTTGTTTTGCTGCTACAAGAGCACCTTCTGTTTGGGTCGAAGGAGTAAAAAGCACCTTCTTTATGCTTTATGGTTGCAGACACTCAAGCAATCGTAAAGCAGCCCTTGTTTAACAACTAAGGAGCACAAGTGTTCATTAGGACCATGCTGACCTTATGTGATTGATTGCTTAGATTGTTTCCCACAACTTTCTTTCATTCACACATTATTCTTTCACATATTAGCTTTTATATAAAGATCGTCCACCAATAACTAAGTGCAAAAGCAGTGAATTTCCATTCAAGGATGAAATGATGCATCTCGGCTGTCGTTCTTTCAGTCACATTTCTTTCCTCCGTGATGCTTTTCACATATGGAGGACAGTGTCCACTGCTTTTACTGTAGCATTCTCTGACTTTAAGGAGTAAGTCTTTGGCCTGTCCTCATCATATCTTTTCTCTTCCTTTGGGGAACAGCTTGTGTCTGGATATCTGCATCGAGAGGCAAAAACAGAAGATTTAAAGCCCCTCGGAGTAATTTAGAATAAAGCTCTGAGACGTTTGAGTTTATCCGAATCATCTTCCATTTCCACGTTTGGACATAAAACAGATGGGTCTGAAGATATATTTTGCCGTGTTGAAATATGCTTTGTGTTGTGTGTTGTCAGCGCTTTAAAAGAAAATGACACAATTGTGCTTGGCTGCACAGCTACTGTCTTTAGTTTATGGGGTTGAACTGGAAACACAGATGGCTTTTCTATATAATTTTAGATTTTGGCATTTGTCTGCTACAGGCATTTATTGCAGCTTATTTGAATTCCGTTATTTTTATGCAGGCTATTTTTACTTATTTGTGTCTTGAAAGAGAGCATTTGACACTAATCTAGATATATGTGTGACTATATGTTTTATGATATATTTGATATCATTTGTGACTTAAATGTGTGTGTATGTGTCCTCCAGGTGACTTGGTCTCACGTGCAATGCACCATATGCAGCGTTTAGTTTCAGCAAGTCCCAGTCTTAGTCCTGGACGTCCTTTCTGCCTGCAGCCCATCTCCTGGTCTCCAGATGCTCTCCACACACTATATTACTACCTACGCAGTCCACAGATGGAGTCACTGGAGAACCCCAACCTTGAGCCACCCAGGATAGTCCTTAGCAAAGAAAGGTGAGATGAATCGGCCTATGTTTGACAGCAAAAGAAAACAAAACTGTTGTTTGCATGTTAAGATGTTTTTGTTTTCTTTCAGTAGTTATATATAAACTTCATGTCCCCTATAGATTATAGACATTCTTTGAATTTTACTTCTCTGGTCTGTTCGGGTAAGATGAGGTGACTTTTCTCTGTGTAGAAATCTTGCTCTGCATTCACGTCAGATAATGAATACTAATGTTTTTAGCAGGTGGACAGTTATGGTTATGAGCAGGCTTCACAATCACTGATACTTGAGAAGAAGAAAAGCACAGAGGATCCGTTCTGTAATGTCACACTGATTTGAATTCCAGCGACACGGCATGTCTGTTGAAGACGGCAGATGCTGTTATACAAATTGTGATTAAGAATGAAGTGCCAGGCTTGTTTGTGGTAATGAAAGGCAGGATTGAAAGAGGCTGTGGTGAGCCAAATCCAGCAGCCTTTGTAATTACACTGTCCTCATTTCTCTCTGATCCAGTTTTACGCCACTTTTGATCTGCCCTGACCTTTGATGGATTGAAGTGTGTTTGCGTGTGTGGATTCTGGCAAGGAGAAAGTGAGAGATGTTGGCAAATAACTAATGAACGCTACTTTCTCAGGCCTTTTCCTCTTCTTCCTCCTCTGATGGAGTGGATGCGAGTTGCTATGGTCCATGCGGAGCATCGCCGGAGCCTGTTAGTGGACAGTGATGATGTGAGACAGACTGCCCGACAGCTACTTCCTGGACTGGACTGTGAACCCCGACAGCTCAAGTAAGAAGTTCCTGGAGCTCAATACTGATAACTTTGGATAAATGAATTCTGTAACTGTAAATGAAGAAAAATAAGAAAATATATTGCAGCAACATGTCCAAAATGTCTGCTTATCTCAATATTTTCTTTATTAATTTTTACTTTAAGAATATTTTGGCAAATATTTTTTGTGTTTTGATGCGATTAGCTCTAAATTCACTCTCTCCTTTTCTATTTCTCAGGCCAGAGTGTTGTTTCACCTCCTTTAAGCGTCTAGATTCAAAGGCTGCAGCAGACAAGTTTAATCTGGATCTTGGCTTCCGCATGCTTAACTGTGGCCGCACGGATCTGATTGGCCAGGCTATCCAGCTTCTGGGCCCAGATGGGGTGAACACAATGGATGACCAGGTGAACTCATAAAACCTGAACTAAAATTTCCCCCTAAAATAAAAATGTGGTCAGATTTATCTTTCTATACTACACAATACTATACTGTACATCTATCTGTACAAAAAGTGCATGCTATCAAATGATTCATATAAATGTGAAACACCGTAGTAAAGGTCACCTAATATTAAGTGGGATCAAAGTGTTTTTTGATGAAGTATGTTTACCCATCTCTCTCTCTCTGTATGGGTGTTTAGGGCATGACACCTCTGATGTACGCCTGCTCAGCAGGGGACGAGGCTCTAGTGCACATGCTCATCGATGCTGGTGCAAATTTGGATGTAGCGGTAATTATACTGTTTTTTTTTGGTCCCTACTGTATACACCTTGAGTAGCTAGCTATTGATCTACACTCTGCAGAATATTGGCGTTGTTGAATAGATTGGTATGTTGAAGTGTACTCTGGGAATTTTTGTGGTTTACAAAGAAATACTTTGTTTTTTCTTCTTTTTAGGTGCCCAATTGCTCACCAAAACATCCGTCTGTCCATCCTGAGAGCCGCAGCTGGGTGGCCCTTACCTTTTCTGTGCTGCATGGACACATATCTGTAGTGCAGGTGAACAGTACTATTACTTCATGTACAGTAGTGTTCCATGAATAAGTGTGTATGTATTATTTTAAATACAAAATAAGGCATGTTTTGAGTTCCCATCTACTGTACATTGACATTATAAACTGCCATTGGAAGACTATCATGTTGAATGAACTTTGTTTGGCCTTTCCAGCTCCTGTTAGATGTGGGAGCAGATGTGGAGGGCACAGCCCTGAGAAACAGCCACCAAAGCTCAGCAGAAACACCCCTACAGCTGGCATCAGCCGCAGGTGGGGAAATACAGTGCATCCTTAACATGTGCTTTCATTTAAAGAGATATGTTTGAATGCATTCTTAACACAGCTATTTTCAACCTGGTGCAAATAGCGGTAGATACTATTTGCAATGTAAATATTAAATATAGTATAGGCTAGCCTACTATTCAAAGTTTTCAGTTTGTGAAAGAAATCAATATTTTTATTCAGCAAGGACCCATTCAGTTGATCAAAAGTGACAGTAAAGAGATTTAATACATTTATAAATATAACGTTATATTTCCATTTCAAATCAATTTTGTTCTTTTGATCTTTCTGTGTAATAAATATCCTGAGAAAAGTTGTCATGGCTTCCACAGAAATATAAAGCTGTTTGATAATAATAAGATGATGAATATTTTGTCATTATTCACTCATCCTCGTGTCCTTAAACAGCCTGTATATGTTTCTTTCTTATGTTGAACACAAAATAATATATTTTACAGAACAGTTGTTGGTGCCCATTGACTTCCATAGTAGGGAAAGAAATACTGTGGAAGTCGGTGGGGACCATTCTTTAAAATTTCTTCTTTTATGTTCAACATAAGAAAGAAACTCAGACAGGTTTGGAAGCCCAGGGTTAGTATATTTCATTTTTTGGTGAACTATTCCTTTAAGATGTTGGACAACATTCCGCAACATGCTTTATTAGAAACCGTTTTACTGGCATGTGTCTTCAGGTAACTACGAGATGGTGAGTCTGCTGTTGTCCCGTGGCGCTGACCCAATGCTGCGGGTGCATCTAACATCCTCTCTCTATGAGGGCATGAACTGCTTCAGTCACGCTGCAGCACACGGACACAGGTACTGACCCCTCAACGACACAAACACATGCACTGATCAAGATTGAATTAGGCTGTTATGTATTGAAATACTGTATTTTCCCCCAAGGAATGTGTTGAGGAAGCTGTTGAGTCAGCCCCAGCGGCTGCAGGAAGACGTCCTTTCTCTGGAGGAGATCCTGGCAGAGGGAGTAGAGGAGCACGAGAAACAGGAAATGAAGGATGGAGCAAATGCTAAGTCTGTCTGCACTCCGCGGCTGTGTAAGGCCCGCATCAGAGCCCTGCAGGAAGCCAGCCTTCACAGCGCTGAGCACGGATATCTGGACGTCACCATGGAGCTCAGGGCACTGGGTACACATCTGAGTCATTTACAGTAAATGAAAGAAAATGGACAACAAATTGAATTAGAGATGCATAAACAGTGGGATATTTTTGGCATGTGCACAGCAAGTGTATTAAAGTCAATGATTACAGGCTCAGTCAAGCCATAAAGAGAGATTATTAATGAACCACTGGTAAGATAAACCTGCAATTTTTAGGCACTAAACATCGGTTCCTAAGATAACTTGTCTACCAGTTTTTTCACCATTACAACACTGGCACCAGTTTTAGAGGTAGTAGATTAGTTGTGTAATCTGTTGTTCAAAGTGTTTTAATAAGCTTCTTGTTCTCTGCCAGGAGTGCCGTGGAAGCTGCACGTATGGCTGGAGTCAGTGCGCAGTGCCCAGCTCCAGTCCAGGACTGAACTCACACTTTCCCTCTTTAAAGACTTCACCACTATCGGGGATGAAAAATACTGTGAGGAGCTGCTCTCAGAGGGTCTTCCACTCCTCTTCTCCATTTTTAAGACTAGCAAGGTGTGCTTAACCAATCCGTCACCATCATGTTTGAGGAATTCAGCCAAATGAAATTTTGTATTTGAAATGTCTCTGTGTTCTTTTCTTTAATACAGAGTAAGGATATCCATAAGCAGCTGGCAGTCATCTTCAGCCACTGTGTTTGCTCTACAGTCGCCCCGTCTATTCTGGCAGGAAAGGACACACCTACAGCTCAGCTGGGTAATGCAGATCACTCTCATACAAAAGTTTGGGGTTGAAATTAGTTGTTTTGTTTTTTTTCAATGGACATAAACAATATCAGTCAAAAATGAATATTTTACAGTGAAATGTTTTCATACGTATTTTGACATAAATGTGTATTTTAAGTTGTTTATTTACTTTTTTACATTGGTCTTGTCATTGACACCATTATATTGTTTATTCAGACTGATTGGAATTCATGAGAGGTGGGATTTATCGTATCAACCAATCACAGCAAAGCATAACCAGACATGTCCAATCATATTATGAAGGCTTAGCCTGTCCTCCATTAATTCTGTTATCCCCCACCAAACTTATGTCAGTTAAAATTCAATGGTGTTTTAACATTTAAAGGAGTCATACAAAGCCAATTTTCCACAAGCTTATATGATTCTTTAGGGGGTTAATGGAAAGTTTGTAATATAGTTTGTTTTAAAAATTTCTCAAAGATAGGGTAAAAACGCTCATTTTACCCTGTCAGAAACAGCTCTTTTGAAATCACTCTGTTCTGTGTACTTCCCCTTTAAATCTTCACGAGCTCCGCTGACCCCGCCCCTCTTTTCCTAGTCACTCTCAGAGGATCTTTTTTTAGCTATATTCATAGTGAAACTTACTAATTAGCACATTATTATGAAAGGCGATTTGCAAAGATTCATTAAAAGACATTAGACACTTAATTATTTCAGTCCTTCTTTGCTAAATAAGAGTATTTCATCCTAAAAGTAACAGTAACATCTCACTATATGCAATTTAGCGTCTAAAAGTCTATGATTGTTAACATGTACCATATCGCCCTCACAGACGCTCATTTTCTGAACAACACAGAGATGTCTGATGTGATATTTGTGGTGGAGGGAAGGCCGTTTTATGCCCACAGAGTTCTGCTCATGTCTGCTTCACAGAGGTGCGTCTCTTACTCCGATTAGACCAGTTTGAACGTAGCGCCTTAAACTCAGTTATGTGATTGGCTATGTTTTACATATGCTCCTCTTGTGTCATATAAGGTTTAGAGATTTGCTGAGCCTCTACAGGAGTAATGGCACATCAGAGCACATGGCTATTGAAATCACTGACATAAAATACAGCACATTCCAGGTAATCAACAAACCTCGGCTTGAACATACACAAGACAAACATATTTGATGTAATGTCATTAAAAAGGCTTGTAAATGTTTATTTCAGATGATGATGGCACATCTGTACTGTGGAGGAGTTGAATGTTTAGACGTGTCTGATTTGCTGGAGGTAAGAAAGACAAGTACAGTGCTGTTTAAATATATTTCTGTAATCAAACTGAAGGAGTTGGCATAAAGCAGGCAACTTAAGCTGAGATGCATTGTCATGTCCTGTACAGCTTCTTCCCATGGCCCACTCATTCCAGCTTCAAGTTTTGAAGAGACACTGTGAAATCCTCTGCTCAGAGAGAATAAACCTCAGCAATGCTGTGAGCGTCTACCAGACTTCCAAAGTATGTCCATACAGCTTACGCTAACATATTATTCATCATTCCAGCATCAAGTCCTCTGATCCATCATCTGTGTGTTTTGTTGTGTGTTATGGAGCAGGTGTGTGAGGCGGTGGAACTGGCGGTGTTCTGTGAAGGCTTCTTCCTGCAGAATATGGTCGATCTTTTGGACTGTGAGCAGTTTGAGGACCTGCTACTGGATCCAGATGTTCTGGATGGGCTTCAGGCTACACTGGCTTCACGGCTGCACTCACTTTGTGGCCCGCGTCGATCTTGAGTACATGAGGAAAATCATTGGATATTACAGATGTGACTTTAATGAACTGATGGTTAACTAAGCTCAGATATGTAGGCAGGTGTGACGTCCCATACAAACCCAGTGTTTAGATGTTTGTTGACCTCCGTAATTCATATTTTGCCTCAGTGGCAATGTTTTATTGGGATGCATGAGCTATTTATAAGTTTTCAAATGGTAACGTGATGTAAATAATTGTGGTCACAAATAATGAATAATTTTTTACAGTTATTTTACAAGCTGCTTAAAATACCCACGTGCTTCAGAGAGGACGCGCTGTAAACTGCAGTGTTAGCGCCCTCCAGTGATCAAAAGTGTCTTATGCCTGCATTCAAATACTTACCAAAAATGTACATAGTAGTATTGTAGATACTTTTGTATGATGCAATCACTTTAAAGTGTAAATATATTTCTAATATGCAGTAAAGGCAAAGGTACGCAGATATGTTGGGATCAATAAAAATAAATTATTTGATATAACATTTTTCATGATATAAATGAATGACACGTGTAATTTTGAAATGACTAATAAACAAAAAAACATTTTTATTCTTTGTGATCTCAGACATTTGTATCAGAAGACATAATCATTTGCATTGCAAAGATTTAGGATGCTTAATTTTTTATTATCAATTTGTATTATAATTTATTTTGAAAAAAAATGACACAGTATAGAACAAATAGCAACATTTTATGTTCTAATTTAATTGATATCATTTAATTATATATACATAATTATCATTATATATAACATTACTGTCAATATTAAATGTCAGAGATCACTATTTTCCTAGAGACCAAATTAGATCGCTGAGCCTCGAAACTGACAATCTTACAAAAGTTGATATTCAGATGAAAAAAGAGCCATATTCATCCCGTGTTTATATGTTGTGCAATCTGGTGCTGTAGATGAAAAAACAAAAAAGTAAACTGGAGGATAATTTTTCACCACTGAAGAAAACGGCAAACAAAAACAACATCCCAAAGTCAATGGATTTATTTCCGTTGCACTGAAGTTGTTCACAGTAGTTACAAGGGGATACATTAGCGGCGATTCTATTTTTCCCGCTCGGTATTAATCAAATCCGTGATACATTACAATCCAGCTTTGCTCCTTTTTTTCTCCCAAAGTACAAAATAGGAAGGACAACAATGTGTATTGCTTAGATTACATCTCCGCTTATTCTCCACGCTGTATGTTCCCATAAGTGATCACGTGTTATGACATCCCAGACCCCCATCCCGAGAGCATGATGCAGCAGAGAAAGCGTTCACGATAAGGGAGATGAGAGAAAAACGACCAACTGAAAATGAAGGCGTGATAAACGGGGGAAACAAGTCGATGATGAAAAAGGTGAAGGGGAGGAGAAATCTAACATCCACAACATCATGCAAATTAAAGCCGAATGTCGGACATGCAATACGAGAGATAGAGTCAGGAGCAGCAGGATCCCCTTGATGATTTTAAGAAAGTCGTTTGCCCAAAGTTGTCTATTTACAACATGTGATTTGATCTCGTCCACCTGTTTTACACGCACAACGAGATGAGTGACAAATATCAATACTTCGTTATCCCTCACCCCCCACCCTAAAGAGGCTAGTCTACATTCTTAAATTACCAGTAAATAATTTAACATATACTACAAGCTCTTTAATCTGGTCATAGCCGGGAAAGAAAGAGTGCTTCATTCACAAAATCGGATAAGTGTTATCGTACACAAAACACAAGATCCTTCAAACAATCTGATGAGTCGCCCTGATGCAAACAATAAAATCTCCACCACCCGGTTTAGTATATATAAATATTCCCCAGCCAAATAAATTAAAAAAGACAAAAACATAAATAAGTTACAAAAAAGGGTAAAAGGTCTCTGAATCCTGCAGATGTTTCTCAATAAAAATCAAACACGAAATAAATACAAATCGAAAATTGACATCATGAGTAACCCTCCAATACATTAAGCATAATTGTCATTCAAAACGAACATTTCATGAACGCTACATGAGAAGAAAAAAAAAAAACAGGATGTGGCAACACAATTCATCTAAGCAATGTCACTGATAGACATTTGTTACATAAGGAATATTTTCAGTCTGTACAACAGAATAAATCATTTACCGTGACGCCCCCCCACCCTCCCACCCCTGTGTCCCAGTCCACGACCCCCCCCTAAAAAGTTCATTCCCACCATTATTTTTTTTCCAATAAGATCTCCAAATCTTGTACAGCAATGACACCGAGTCCATAAAATGTTTTAAATTCTCCATTTCACAAAGAAAGACTACATTGAAAAGAATACAATCCAACAACGGTCCTCGAGGGCAACTCCTCAAACACGTGCGTTATGATATCCAGAGTCCCACTCGCCATTTGTCCTTTTGTAACGATGTCCTGTATGTACGTCTGTGTGTTTGTGTGTGCATTAGCAGAGAACGGGGAGGAAAGAAGACGAGCAAGGGAACAAAACAATCAATAAAAAGATGAACTGTGGGTTAGCTTAGCGAGAATTCATAAACATCTTTATTTTAAGGCTTCACTCCAAATCCTTGGACATGTGTGGCTGTATGTACAGTAGCTGCAGGAGGAAGGAGTTGAGGAATAGGTCGGAGCTCTTGATGGTGTTTGGGTGTTTAGATGCATCAGAATGAGGAGTTTCCCTCAGCTGCTTGTACTGAACTTCCTGTGTAATGTGCCCTCCATCAATGTGCCATACATGAATCTTGTGCAAGAGCAGGACTTGGGGCTTTAACACGTTTTCTGGATAATTCCTGGTAGCAGAAATAAATAAAGGCATCATAAAACAACATAACCAGACACCGTTATGAAGAACAAACAACACTGGAGAGAAAAAAAAATAAGTGTGTCTATAAGCGCCTTTTGTAAAGTGTCGGGTCAGTACAAACAGTACTTCGATATTCATTCCATTATATAAAACTTTGTAGAGGCTTGAGTCAACAACATCCTTTCACCATGACTGGATTCCTTTCTTTTGTTTATTTTATTTTATTTTATTGTGTTTTATTTTAAAACTAGTAATCTAGCATCTCTCCTGGCTTTAAGGTTGTTCCTGTGTCCCAACTGATGGTGCCATCTTGGCTTTGTCTTGGCCAGATGGACATTTGGAGTCATTAGGCTCAGGTTCATGTCTCTTGCTGTTGGCATGCTTGGGCGTGCCGGGCGGATGGGACACCTGCCCGTTCTTCTCGTCTGAAAAGAGCTGTTTAATTACGTCAAAGAAGTTACTCAATGGGCTGCCTGGGTGCACAGACGGGAGAAGAGGAGAAGAACAAGAAAACAAGAGAGAGAGAGAGACAGAGAACAAATACATGAACAATGAGGATCACAGACAAGGCAAGGTGAGATGATGAGAGGCAGGACGAGACTGCATTAACTGGAGACAATAAGCCATGTATCAGAACACACTGACTCGGATACAGCACACATCTGCAGGCATGTTCCACTGTTTGACAGTACAGCTGAATTACTGGTCACAGGTCTTATTGTGGGCGTGAGTATGTGTGGCTGAGCAGTCTCCATCTGATCTGTGATCTTCACTGGGTGGAATGGAAAGAGATGGGATAGCGTTGATTCAAGGTAAGTTCAAGGATGGTCAATGGCTTGTATATTTAGAAATCAAATCTCAAATTCAGGATGCATATCCCAAATTGTCTGTTTATGTACATCAATGAAGAATTTAG
>JAUMHR010000052.1:18487776-18500078 GCA_032361145.1 Enteromius fasciolatus
TATTTTCATCTGAGACAGCTCAAACATGCAATTTAGTCTGGGACTAGCTTACGCCTTGTCTGTGAAACTGGGGGTAAAAGTCTTAAACTGCAAACTTTTGAAAAGTAATGTAAATTAAAAGAACATGAAAAACAATTACCCCAACTGACTTAAAAATTAATGTGTTTAGCCTTTACTGCATATGATTCATCAAAAAACACATTGTTCTACAGAAAACTATAGTTTTTTGATCTTTTTTACTTTTAGAGCTTTTGTTTCCACTAGTTCTTCAAGGCTGTGTGGGCGAGGAAATTATGTCACATCACATACATTAGCTGTTGTGAATGCCATTGCATGTTGTATTTAAAAATGAAATACAAAATAACACATTTAGTACATAAAAGACAAATTGACTGAACCGTTTTTACCAATTTCATTCCTGGGTGGTAGATTCTGATCCTCATGGCTGGGATATCTCTCTTTACGGTCCAGCAGGAGGAAGTAGATCATCTTTTCCTGGTTATCACTGAAGGGTCAAGAAGGCACAGAGAAAAACAAAATGCATGTGTGGTCAAGACAGGTGTCTGATATACAGTACAATCTCCAGAATAATCCTCAGCTCAGGCTAATTAACCTCATTAGTTAAAGAGCAAAGAGTAGCGTGCACCTAATTCCCAGAGAGCTAAAAGACATCCTGCAGAGATCACAGGATATCTCTTATTTCATTAATGATGCAAGAAGACATAAAATATCCGACAAGAGTCTGGGCGAGTTCAAAAAGTCTCCCAGCGAGAGGCCGTTTGTTGAATTTTTCTGCCCTGGACCACACAGCGGGAAGTAAATATGACCGGCCTTTGCTGCAGGCGCCATCTGAATTGTTTAAATGCTGGGCAAGGGAAGAGACAGAGGCCGCAATGTTTTAGGAGGGAACACCCAGGCCATCTATCAGTGGGGCTAACGAAGTTGATCGCGCACAGCGGAGCGTGCGGGCGGTAATTGTGCAAGTGCGAGAGATGACAGATGAGCAGGAGGGAATGGGCTTCTCTAATAGCCCGCAGCCAAGAAGCTGTACTGCGTGTTTACTAACCCTAAGAAACAAGGGTGTAAAATAATAATACCCTCACATATGGTCTCCAAAAGCAAAAGCAGTCAGTCTTGTCTAATCACAGGCAATAAAACTTTGGAATAACAGGAAACAACCTTACTGAGGTGAGCATCTCGTTCTTAGTTACTCACTCGTCTGACAGCAGGTCTTTCATCAGTTTGTTCTTGTCCCGGAAGCAGCCCAGCGAGTGCATGCTTTCCAGCACATCTGGGTCAATGTCCTCAGTGGAGGGTAGCGTGCGGATCGCCACTTTCCGTGGCACCGGTTGTTCTGGTTCTGGCTCATTCTTCCCCGCTCTGAATAGAAGATCAAGAGCATGTGAAATAATCTAGTGTTCTTCTTTATTTTTCATTAATTGAGAACACATGGTAATCGCCTCAGGCCTGTTCTAGGATCCTTGCTGGTGGTTTAAGTCACAAACAGGCCCACATACAATCTGTGCCCACAGAAAGCTCTGGAGACTTAAAACGCCCATCATCTACAAATGAAGCATCTCCCTCTGTGCTTGTTTATTAAATAGTTGGTAAATTTGATTACTGCTTTCTTATACCAATAGGAGTGTAGTAGACTCTCAGTTCAAATTAACACATTAATTAAAACATTGTTATTTTTAAATGCAATATTTTAGCAGATTTTCTCCAACAGTCAGTTGAGGTAATATCAAAAATAGTCCACAGACGCTATTTAGACCCACTTGTATTATCATGCATGAAAATTAAAGTGAAAACTAGCCAGGTAACATTACCAGGTAAAACCGAAACTAAAATAAAACACATTTTCCTGACTCAAAAACAAATAAAACAAAATAAAAGTAGTTTTTTTGATCAATAATATATTGTAAAAACTTCACAACCCTTAGATAAACCATAAAGATAAATGATTTACTTACACTAGTAGTTACTGTAGACTACAAAACATTCAAATTAAACTCCACAATCAATAGAAATAGCCAAAAAATTATTCAAATTCAAAACTATTATAACCCTGGCGGCCAGTCGCAAATCATGACTAATACAAAATGTTGGATACTGGAGAAATACGAGTTTAAAAATTAAACAAGAACAGTTCAAAAACAAGGCATTGCTTACGGGGGCAAAAACATTGAGTGAAGCCAGCTTGCTAGAGCTTAAGGGTCTTCTCCAAACACACACACAAACACACACATTGCTGTCATATCAATACTTTGTAAAGCGTCTTTGTTGGTACCGTATGTTCTCTGTTACTGCACTGAGGACACACATAAATTAACAAGACATGCACAGACAAACACACAGACGGATATTGAGGACGACAGACAAATAGTGAAATTTATACTCACATGTACCATGTGTGCTTTTGTATCTGTTCTAACTGTAAAGAGAGGAAAACACATGAGCCAAACCATTACTCATCCATTTACTGAGCCAAACAAAGACAGCAGAGCATGACAATAAAAGCAATGAATCCATCTCTAAACATCAGGCAGCTTCCTGCTGGCCGTCTCTAATCTCTCTCATGTCACATCTTCTGATCTCCCCGGGTTTAAAGTGTAGAAGCTACAAAGACATGTACATTTTAGCAGCCAGCTAATTAAAGCTGTGGCCCGCAAAACAAGTACAACAGCCTTAACAGCAGCCGCCCCATCCACGTGAATGCTTTTTGTGCCTGTTCTTTTTAGCTGTTAGCAACAGATGTGTGTCTGGTGTGTGTCTTTTCAACAGATATAAACATTCAAAACTTGTTTGTACAAGCAAATGCTTGCTTGCGGTTGAGAGTAAAAAAAAACTTTATGGCTCTGAAAAGATTAAAACAATTCACTGTATAGCACTTTCAGACACAGTATTTCCATTCAAAAACCGTCGTCATATTCCCTAGCCACCTGTAATTCTGTTTTTAGTGCTTCTTTATGTGTAAAAAGACACAACTGATGTTAGGGTTAGGGTTAGGGTTAGGGTTAGGTTAGAAGAAGGAACGCATCTTTATTTAAAATAGTGGTTATGAACTACAGGACCAACTCAAATGTTGTCTTATGATGACTTAAATTGCTTTAAAATAAGACAAGCACGAAAACTAGGCAATAAGATTTAGAACCACTGATTTTAAAAAATATGTTTTTCCCACATTTTCTATTGATAAATACCAGCAGTAATTAATCAAGTGATGAAAGGATTGTGATCAGCAATAAAAATGGCAAGAACTGCAGTTACGCATAAATTGTGCCATTCAAACTTTTTAGAACATATTTTGTGGGCCTTTAATTCCTTTAAAGAGTCAGGTGCTAAAACAAAACGGTGCATGTAACTGCTGCCATTATTCTTTGTGAAATCCCCCTGAATGTGTGCTGACAGTGTTCAGGAAACAATGAAGACACAATGTCCAGATGTCTGTACGTGCTGTTAGTACTCTGCAATGCTCTATTGGATTGTTTTAATTGGATCTATAAGATAATATTTCAAACTGGCAGTATCAAATAAGATAGTATCAACTTCCTTCCCACTCTGGAATCACACAAAAGATCTCTTTTATATAACTGACAAACCACACAGGAAATGGGCTATGTTTGGATCCTTCCTAGGAGAGCGCTATTGTTTTCAATCACTGAGAGATGTGGGCAGTGAAGACAGCTATCTGTTTTCTCTGGAAAGCAAAAAAAGGAAACTGGAACATTTCAAAGGGTTGGTATTAGGACAGGCTTATAAACCTCTCGTCACTCCAGCATGTTACTGGAAAAAGGTTGAAGGGAGGGAGGGAGAGAGAGAAGCTGAACACTGAAAATAGTAGCTGAGGGAGAAGAGCAGAGAGATGAGGAGACCATGAAAGAGAGGAAGAAAGAGATAGACAGAAGCGCAGACATGCAAGCTTTTTGAAGCTAATGTGTGAGATCCGGACAGACAGGCTGGTTGGATTAGTTCTGCTGCGTGTTGACCTGAAGTGACAGCTCAAAAGCAGAAGAACTCTCAGACCCATAACACTTATTTAATAGAAATCAGCTTAATATACTAGATGTCTGTGGAACGGAGCAGCCAACCAGCATATGTCAACAGTGTAGAGAACATGTACCACTGTCACCACCTATGATTCCCTAGGCCACATCATATATTTAAGAGATAAATCAATCTCTTTTCCAGGTATTGGGTTTCACAATTTTGAATGATGACATTATGAGATAAACTGTGACGATGCTGACCGTGAGTCGTTTGGTGGCGTCCACCTCGATCATCCCCCTTAGAAGGTTTTGGCAGTCTGGAGGAATGAAATGGGGCATGTGAAAGACCCCGAGCTTCACTTTCTCCAGCAAGTTCCTCAGGTTATCGTCATCGAATGGCAAAGCACCCTGACACAGAGAAATATTACATGTCAGTATTATAATCAGTCATTGTGCAGGACCCATCCCCTCGTTTTTAGAATAATGTCAGCCAATATTTTCAATGGCTGAATCTTAACTTATTATTGGTTCCCCTAATCTTGTACAATTTAAAATAACCCTTTTCCAATTTAATATTTTAAAAAGTATTTATCCCAGTGGCAAAGGTTAATTTTTTATAAGCGATTACACTCAGCGTCACATGACTTTTAGAAGTAATTCTAATATGATGCCTTGGAGCTCAAGAAACATTTATATTTGTTGTAAATGTTAAAAACTTTTGTGGTACTTAACACTTTTGCGGAAACTGTCATGAATTTGTATTTATTTATATATTTTTTCAGGATTATTGGATAATTCAAAAGAACAGGAATTATTTTACAATATATTTTTTGTAATAATGTCTTTTTGTCTTTATTGTTACTTCTAATCAATTAAATTCATCATTCTTGAATAAAAGTGCTTATTTAAAATACTATTAGCACATTATTTAAAAAAAAACAAAAAAAACATTTCTTTACAATCATGTTTTCTCTTGAGATTTGGAATTACAGGGAGGCATAGATTTATATCTAAACAAATACTGGTAGAATTGAAGGACTAGGAGTGATAAATGCTTTGATAAAAATAAAACACCCCCAACATATCTTACAGAGTTTTATGAAGGATATCTACACAGGAAGTAGGACGCAAAATAAATAAAGAAAGGCTGGCATAGAGAGATGATTGGGCTTTGATAATTAGCTTTGTTTTGTGCCAGATACACTTCATCATTTTCACATCAGAGAGACCCATCAGGGCCCCTGACACTACTGAGATGTCAGCTCTTGATAAATGACACAGAAAATTCACAAGCATGACTGACGACAGGGCCACGTAATAGATGATATAATCTATCAAAAACTAGCAAAGTAGAGAGATGATAAATAAAAAAGGATGCAAGATGCATCTCTAATGAAAGGTCTTTGAGCACTGAAAGATCAAAGAACAGGTTCCTGGGATACTTTGCAGGAATAATTTGATTGTTTTGTGAATACGATGCAGTTAAAATAGAGCACACAAACACAAAAGAGAAAAGGGAAAAAATTGGCTTTTCAGTGTCACTGGGGCAAACGGTTCTTCTGGGTTGGGATTGCGTTGGGCTCATGGTCTTGAAAAGTAATTACACTTGAACCAGCTTGCTTATCCAGACTCAAAGCAATCCGTCTGCTGTCAGAAAATCAGAGTTGTTGTCTGGTTTGAGAATGATTTAATTATAAGCTATTGCCATTTGTTTCAGTTATTTGATGTTGGAAGAACGAAACAAGCATGGATAAAGTTTTAAAGATGATCAACAGCTTGGTGTGACCATACGTGTCCACTGAGCTGAGATGAGCGGCCACTTTCACTTCGCTCTCAACTGGAGCTTAGCAGCAGACTTGAATGGGGGATTGTGGGATTGACAGCCGAGCCGAGTAACATCAAAAATGTACGAAACGTTTAACTTTATGCAAATAGACAGAGACGAAAAATGCAGGATGGCGTCAAACAACATTGAGGTGAAGGTTAAAGTTCAAAATCTGCTGATACGGTTTTTGGTGGTTTCAGATCATATACTTACACATTACTGTATTAAATTCATATAGAAAGGGTAGTTTTATGCATTTGTTTGGTTAGGTTAGTAAACGTCTGTTAAATTGATATTATATGTACCCTTTGGCAATTCAGAAACTAATGTACAGTATACATATATACAGACTAGCATTCAAAGGTTAGGGGCCTGTAAGTTTGTTCATTCGTTTTATCAGAAGTGCACAACTCTTTTAACTATAAAGACAGTAATGAATGTTTTGGAGCACCAGATAATAACTGTGGAGAATTCAACTTTGACAACACTAAAAATAAAGTAATTTCAAAGGTATTAAAAAAAGGAAAGTGCTATTTTCATAGCACTATGTGCATTTCACACTATTTCTGTTTTTACTGCATTTCGATCAAATAAATGCAGAATTGGTGATCATAAAATTTTAAATCCAGCCTACCCCAAACAGAGATTTTTAAAAGTCTGACAAAGAGCACGACACTCGAAATTTAGTTTAATTCCCTCCTCCGAGAACTTGAAGTGTTTTACAGCCAAAGTAAGGAAGAGTAAGAAGATAAAAGTGGAATCATAAAACGCTCAGCATGATGAATAAAAAGGGCTGATCTCACTCGTGTCTGATATAAAGATGATTCACCGGCTGGAGTGAGAAACCATATTGGAGCTTTGGTGTTGTCAGTCTTTTGAGCTCTGACTACAGAGCCGGTATAACACCTTGATTCTCTTAAAGCCCAACTCTTGCTTAGCTGATTAGCTAGCACTGAAATATCCTTGTCTGGATTCTCCCACATCCTCTGATAGACATTCATTTAAACACATTTCTTTTTTCCAATGCGTGCTGCTGAGAGAGAGACTCTGCCTCAAATATGTCACAAAGGCAGAGGGCCAAATTACAGCAGAATTATGGGACACAAAATGAGGCCTCAGCCACAAAAAGGTTCCACTCACCACCAAAAGCGCAAAGAGAATGACTCCACAGCTCCATACATCAGCTTTCCTGCCATCATATTTCTCCCCCTACCAGAGAGAGAGAGAGAGAGAGAGAGAGAGAGAAGTTAAGAGTGGAAAGAAAGAGATTCATAATGAGAAATGCCACTGAGAGCACGTACTTACCCTTATAACCTCTGGACAGGCATAGTGAGGGGATCTGAAAGAAAACGGGACAATATGTCATCATCATCATCATCCTCACCCAACCTTGGCAAAAACACCCATTAGAGAGGAAAGATGCAGCACACTATAATTCAGTAATAACTCCTTGTATCTGCATGAGGATCTCCACACCATCTTTTGTGACAAACAGCTCTGTGTCTAACCAGCCTATACATGCTGTTGTCAAATGATCCAATAATATAACATTAAATCGTAATGACTTTCTAGAAGTGTGTAAAGCAGGTCTGTAATCGGCTGAATTGTGTGGCGTAGTTTAACGGCATGGCACATCTTTAAAAGCAGTTCTCTATTTTTCAACACCAATTTTCTGTTAATGGTTGTTTCTTCATTGCAGGTGTCATATACCATTGTGTGTATTGAGTGTGTATTAATACATTCATTTAATGGTTTACCTTCTCTGCTTTAAAAACATAACTACTGCTCACTGTAGAGAAAGCTATTATTGCTGTTTTCCAATGCCAAATAGCAAGGTTTTTATACTAAATTAAGTGGTTAATGCAACGTGCTCCCGTTCAGTAATTCCAATGCTTTTGTGCCCATTTTATGCATAGCTGCTGCCTCAATCCGTCTGGTCTGGAAAGAAATATAAGCTTTCACTACTGAAATAATGTGATGAAACAAAGTAATATTGTTTCTGTGAATATGTCTGCATATGTCATTTGTTTTGCACACTCATTTTTCACACATCCACTGCAACATAACAAATGGTAACACTCCATATTAAGCTTCAACTTGTTAACATTTTTAAAATGCATTACATATGATGAACTAACAATGAACAACATTTTTGCCGCATTTATTAATCTAGGTAAATGTTCATTTACAAATATATTGTTTCATCCGTAACACGTAAACTGAAGGTGTATTTACACAACCAAGGTCACATATTTTACAACTTTCTGCATTTTATTTTAGGTTGATGTCCTTATAATATATATCTATGCCTGCAAAATTCAGTGAAAAGAAAGCCAGACTAAAGAGGGCTGCTCTGACTTTAGTAAATGCATTTAGTATAGACGCTTCTGGAGTTCACCTTTGCAGTGTAGATTTCACATAATTAACATGGTAGCATGAGACCAATTCTCATTATTAACTAGTTGCTTATTATAAACCTATTGGCAGTTTATTAGTACATGTAATGCACATGTTCTGCATGATCACATTTGACATTGCTAATTTTATCTAAACTTAATAACTATCTTACTAACTATTAAAAAGCTAACTATGAGTTTATTGAGGCCAAAGTTGTAGTCAATGGTTTTGTTGATAGTGAGAACTGAATCTTAAAACAAAGTGTGACCATTAACATTAATCTAGATTAATACATTCAAGGGAGGAAAAGTTTATTGTTAGTTATATAATACCTAATATATTAACTAGTATGAATTGAAATGTAGTTTAATATATATATATATATATTAATATTAATATTTAGCAATGGTATATTTGGTTTACCCTTTAAAAACCAATCTCCTGTGACAGGGCATTTAGTTAATTGCTATGACCTTACAATGCTACTCCCTAGCAGTCAAAATGTTTAAAAGATCATACTGAGATATTTATGTGTGCACTACAAATAAATGCAGTACCCTCCACTCTCCTCATAATGGTGCAAACTAAACCACAACAAGAGTATCAGCTCTGAAATAAGAATATTTTTGCAGAAGCCCGATTTCTGTCTATGTGTCATGGATATCCCCACGATAGGAACATGAGGGAGGATTGATATGCCAAATCAGGGAAGCCACAGGGGGTGATTAAGCTATTGTGCAAAGACCCTGATGGAGAGGAATTACTCATCTAGTCCAAGATGCGGTTCATGATTTTGTGAAGCTATTTTTTGTTATTCCTTAAGCGCTGCAGGTCTGACTAAAGGAAAGCTGGTTTAAGCACCAAAAACAGTGAAAAAAACCCTATTTTTTCTTTTGACATTAGCATGGTTTTCACTGTGAGCTAATCCGACTTTGTGCTAGTTAGCTAGACCTGGTTATGCCTCAGAGAGCAGAAGTGGTAAAGAAAGGTTTCTTTGATGTTATTATCAAACTTGCAAGCTTAGGGGACCCGGAGTAATGGTCCAAATAGGACTAGCGGTACCAGGGAATTTTACACTGTATTGTGGGTAATCTAGTTTCACTTGAATGAAGGTTCTGGAGGGGGATCTAATTAAATTGACTGGATTTCCAAGTAGCCTCGGATGTTTTTATGTAACCACCCCCTTCACTCAAAATTACCATTGGGTTGCAAACATTGCAGACACTTTTCAGAACTAAAGCTATTTCAAAATGAGGTCAGCCCATCTGCTAAGCAAGGAACGAGCCTCAGATACAAATGAATAAATGCCTGGCACAGAGATATGACTGTGGCTCTGTGTTGGTCTTCCGTTCACACGTAAGGGGTCTGCCCCTTTCAAATTCAATTGGAGTCCATTAACCGTGGTAAACAGAATACATTTGTGTCAAGCGGACAGAATACGAGAAGGCAAAAGATGAATGTGTTTAATTAAAAACTGTCATATCTGTGCCTAGAGTTGGAAAGTCGCAATCAATAATTACAGCATGCCTCAGTCAAAGGAAACCATCAAAGCCGTGGCACCATTTTAGCGCTGGCTAATAAGAAGCAGAAGTACACAGACTAAAGTCAAAGCTATAGTCTTGTCACTCGGGGCGGATTTTAAAGTCTTGATTAATCCCCATCTGTGATAATATGCTCTGCTCTGTGGCACCTAGCCCTCTCGTTTTCATTGATAATGGGGCCTCTAATGGCAAGCATTACACATTCACAGCGACTATGAAAGCTTGAGTGAGGTCAGGCCATCATGCTCATATTTTTTTACTAATAGTAGCAGTTCAGGAAGTGCTTCGGTGGCAGCAGGTCCAGCCAAGTGTCTCGGTGTCTCTTGGTCCTTCAGACATAGCTATCAGATGCTAATATGGAGCCATTTCTACAGTTATTTTCATAATGAAGTATGCAAATAGCAAGCGATGCATTTGTGCACTGGACTATTAATGAGAGTGGTTTCACTGGTTTCACAGATCTCTCAGTATCATCTCAAGAAGATGTTATTCTTAACAGAATTGTATGAGCATGCACTATTTTTACAAAATTGTACCCAATTATGAAAGTTTTCCCTTGTTTTGTGAAAAACAGGTCTCACGTATACTGATAATTGTTGCAGGAAGAAGGAGCATGACTCACCCACAGCTGGTTTCTAAGAGACTGTCTCCAACCTGTAGAGAAGCCATGCCAAAGTCTGCTATCCTGATGTTATTCTTCTCATCCAGCAGCAGGTTCTCTGGCTTCAGGTCTCTGTGGCTAAGAAACATAAGAAACAATGCTTAAACATCGACATATTTGCAGCTTTCTTAAGCGTCTCTGGAATTTTTTATATTTTGCGGTGTAAGAATAAGAAAAATGAATAAAAAGACTCCATAAGGTTTCTTCATTATTTCTCAGGAAATAAATATTTTGCTGAATAAAAGTGCTTCACTGCTTTTTAACATTTGAAGAAAAAACAAACACTTTCGTCCAATGGGCACATTTATCTACAAGGACATGTTTATTTTTATTAAATGATCCAGCCTAACTTAATTTTGTATTCCATGTTTAAGTTGCCAGTATCAGACTCAGCCACAAATCTCTTGATCAGACATCACGGGAAACATCTTGATTTCTTGTACCATTGTGAAATCCTCTGATCTGGAGATAAAAATTCAGAGCTTTCTTTGCCAGTGTCAAGAAGCGAAGCCTCTTTTATCCTGAGCGGGTAAGTGATCGAGGAACACAAGACCATTTTAGCCCCAAGAGATCAAAAAGCAGCTTGTACATTTCAAGTATCTTTCAAAAGACAGCTGATCGTGACCTGTGAACCAATGAGCATTTACTGAAGTTTATCATTTGGGAAGGTTTGGCAACAACAACTGGCCAATAATTGTTGGTGGGATAGAAACGTGACTTGAACCAGAAATGCTGTCCTTTTGCCGCAATAACTACAACTGCACTGAAGCAACCCTAACCAATCTAAAAAAACTCATCAACCATCTGCGACCATAGTCAACAACATCAGAAACAAAAACATCTGCCAGGCACCTGATTACTTGATCAAGAGATAGGAAGACAGAGAAAGATCTTGTCATTATTATCAATGCATGGTAGTCAATTCTCAAGAACTACTATGTCGTCACAATCAATAGATTATTAGTAGTAAGTGTAGCTTCTTCACACCACACATTTCCATCTATAAAAGTCTCTGTATGTAGGTGATGACGCAAAAAAATTGGTCTGCTGGAAGCACCAGCTATAAAAGACCTGGTGTCTCCTCACCCAGCGATAACTAAGTTATTGCAAAGGTTAAACACAGACCAGCAATAAAGTTCTTTACTACAACGATTGATTCATCTTTCCCATGCCAAGGCAACCAAGGAGAAGGAGCTCTCGGTAATGGAAAGATAGCATGGGGGTCCCGGTCAATACTGGTGTGTGTTTACTGAGAGGCTTTTCTGATTAGCTGCCAGCGAGAGACTGAATGGGTAAAGCAGGGCTGACTGAATGATCTCTGGGTATCAGGGACTGCAAGTATTGGCAGACACAATCATAAACCTCCTTCTAAAATAAACTCATCTGCTTGTTTTAAACAAAATAATCAGGTGCCGTATAATTGAAGCCTGCAAATATGCTATACAAACATACCCCCCCACCTAACTCTAAAGCCATTTTGCTGCTCCGTCTCTCATTATAATGCGTGAAGTGCTAGGAAGTCTCATTATGTGATGTCTAATTATGAATGCTCTAGATGAAAAGGCATAGAAATGAAAAAGAACAGCTTCAGAAAGGAGAACCTTTGTTCTATTTGGAAAACTAGTTACCAAAACAGCCTCAAAACAGACCCAACCTTATAGTTTGAGACATCATATAGCAAAAAAACACAAGGAATGGCATTAATTTGATAGTATAAAATTATATTTGTTAGATGCACAAGATATTTTACAGCTCAGGGGTTTGTGGAAGCAAGCCTTCCATTCTGCTCACATTAGCTTGTCTTCCATCATTTAAGGAATTAAAGGGTATTAATAAATAAATTTATTAATCTACTTTGGGGAACAACCTTACGTTTAATTTATTTGTTT
>JAUMHR010000052.1:18515672-18525807 GCA_032361145.1 Enteromius fasciolatus
TGGCACTTCAGTTCATAGAATGAGTAAAGGCAGGTGAGCGAATACTTTTGGTAATATAGTGTATATATATATTTTTTATTTTTTATTTTTTTTGTTTTTGTTTGTTTTTGTTTTTTTTGTATTTGTACCCTTTCCAAAAATAAATGTATGATTTTGAGATCCACCTTTTTAAACTGAGGACAACTGAGGAACTCAAATGCAAACATTACAGAAGGGTCAAATGTTCACTGATGCTCCACAAACGCAGGCCGTGATGCACGACATGAAACGTGTGGATACAGCAGTCATGCAGGAACACCTATAATCAACCAAGAGCACAGACACTCGCTGACCTCCAGGGTTTAATTGCTGTCAGCGTGAGAGCGACTTTACACCTGACCATCACCTCTCCTTCTGCCAGTTCTCTGATCTATTCATCATTGATGGCCCTTTCCTCCAATCCATCTTAATTCCTCAAGCTCTCTCACAACCCACCAACTTCCCAATCAAAGCAATTGAAGAGCAGCAGATGAAGAAATCCATAAAAAACAGAAAAGCGTAAGGAAAGCACTCAAGTTTTGCTTCTTTAATAAAGATGGAGGCTGTTCAGTAGTGGCGGTCCTCCAGGGAGCTGCTGTGGCTTTGTAACTAATTAACTCAAACACATGTGGAAACAGACACTTGAGCACGAGGGGGGAGGAGGGGGTTAAAGCAGCAGACCTTAACGTCTCACTGAAGGCTTAGACGAGGAGCGCTGGGAGGCATATCATGGCTTAGCTAATACCTCCAGAGACACACCGTACAGGATATCGGTGGATATTAAACACAATTGCCATCCCTCGGTGATAGCCAATCCATCTACACCACCAACCAGCAGCTGTGGCTCAAATCAGATCCATCAGGTGTGAGCAGGTCTGAAAACGGCTGGATGGCAAATGAGTGAAAGCTTAGTGGAAAGGAGAACAACAGGGAAAGAGGACAATGAAATGCATAATTAAAGGTGAAGATTATTTGCCACTAACAGGACCACATTTCAAAACTAATGATTATTTCACAACCAGGTTCTTTGGGGGGGGGGAATGTGCCTGCGGGGACATTTCTGCAGAATGATATTAGATTTGGTTCTTAAATGTTTCGTAATACTTTAGTAGCGAAATGTCCAGTTGAGTGGCGCAGGGTTTAGTATCATCTGTAAACCAGGTGATTATGAATCTGGCAATGCTTTATTACATTGATGATTGCAAGGCTATAAAAGCTACTGAGCAAGTTTACTATGCCAGAAAGTCAATACAAACTGAAAAAAAAAAAAAAAAATGTATTTACCAAAGTATTTTGAGGTCATAACATAGTATTGTGCAAGAATTGTGTGAAAATTTATTTATTATTTATTAATTGAGAATCTGCCACTGTATTCATAATTTGTGTGAAAGGGAATACAAGTTGCTGGTGTTTGCTAGTGGTCATTTTAGCTGAAAAGTGCAATGCACATGCAAATACAGGTGCTGGTCATATAGTTCGAATATCTTCAAAAATTTGATTTATTTCACTAATTCCATTCAAGAGGGAAAACCTGTATAATGTATACATTCATTCCAGACAGACTAATATATATTTCAAGTGTTTATTTCTTTTAATTTTGATGATTATAACTGACAACTAATGAAAACCTCAAATTCAGTATCTTAGGAAATTAGATTATTGTGAAAAAGTTCAGTATTGAAGACACTCTAATCAGCTAATTAACTCAAAACACCTGCAAAGGCCTGCAAATGGTCTCTCAGTCTAGTTCAGTAGGCTACACAATCATGGGGAAGACTTCTGTTTTGACAGTTGTCCAAAAGACGGCCATTGACACCTTGCACAAAAAGGGCAAAAGAGACTTGCTGTTCCCAGAGCTCCAAGAGTGTTCAAGCACATTAGTAGAGAGGCAAAGGGAAGGAAAAGATGTGGTAAAAAAAAGTGTACAAGCATATAACCACACCCTGAAGAGAATGCTGAAACAAAACCCATTCATAAATGTGGAGGAGATTCACAGAGTGGACTGCAGCTGGAGTCAGTGCTTCAAGAACCACTACCCACAGATGACATGGGTTTCAGCTTCACATTCCCTGTGTCAAGTCACTCTTGAACACCTTTAGCCTGGGCTAAAGACAAAAAGGTCTGGACTGCTGCTGAGTGGTCCAAAGTTATTTTCTCTGATGAAAGAAAATGTTGCATTTCCTTTGGAAATCAGGATCCCAGAGTCTGGAGGAAGAGAGGAGAGGCACAGAATCCACGTCGCTTGAGGTCCAGTGTAAAGTTTCCACAGTCAGTGATGGTTTGGGGTGCAATGTCATCTGCTGGCATCAGTCCACTGTGTTTTCTGAGGTGCAGCTGTATATCAGGATGTTTTAGAGCACTTTATGCTTCCTGCTGCTGACCAACTTTACAGAAATGCAGATGTCATTTTCCAACAGGACTTTGCAAAGCTAGCAGTACCTGGTTTATCCCTGTTCTTAATTGGCCAGCAAACTCTCCTGACCTTAAACCCATAGAAAACCTGAGCTGAAGACCACTATCAGAACAACCTGGGCTCTTATAACACCTGAACAGTGCCACAGGCTGCAGTAATTCAGGCAAAAGGAGCCCCAACTAAGTACTGTTGAAGAAATGAAGAAAACAAAAATAAGGACTTCATTCAATGATTTCTTTTCTTCCGGTCAGTCAATCAAAAATACCTAATTAGTGTTCCGAAGATGAAAAATGTTTTACAGGTTTGGAACGCTTCATTTTTGACTGAACCATCCATTTATAGGAGGTTACAGCCCTGCTCCCTCATCTTCTGCCCTGTCTGCCAGAATTTGGTCATAAAATAATTTATGCTCAAATCAGGTGGATCAATATTTCATTCAGTAAGAAACAATGGAAACATATTCAATAAGTACATTTGTATGTTTACACCAAAAATGATCACATTTAACTTTTTGTTTGTTTGATTTGTTATTAATAAAATGAACATCATAAACAGAAGCACAATTTACACAGAATCCTGTGTTATATCATAGTTCACCCAAAAATGTAAATTCTGTAATCATCAATCCTCATGTCGTTCCAGACCTGTATGACTTTCTTTCTTCTGCAGAATATAAGGATATTTTGTAGAATGTTGGTAAGCAATGAATGTTGGGGACCACTAACTTTCATTATATAGACATTTGTCCATTTTTTTAGTTGTTTAATGTGTATTTAAAATTGCATCTGGGTGTCCCAAAGATCTTGATTTTCTGTAGCGTGAAAGCAGAGGTACAGTATAACAGTAAACATAAGTAAGGCAGTGCCACACACCTTATCCCATCCTTCCAAACACTTCCAGTCTTAAGAGGCACCTGAGTGACCTACTAAACCAGCACTGCTGACATCCAAGAGATCTCAGCCACAGATTTCAGCCTCAAGTTTGAACAAGCAAAATGTTTCTGCACGCAATCCTGTTGGTCTTGCTCTGTCCTCTCGTCTGGACCGAGCAGATAACCGCAGCTCTCCGTTCGGTACAAAGCCTTGTTCTGTTCGCAGCCAATCCGCTGCTTGACCCATGACACACACACAGTGTTTGGTCTCCCAATGTTCTGCTCCCTGAAAGCCACACACGATGCGTTGGAAATAAAACACAACTTGCTCTAAGGCCACATAAACATAACAGCGACTGAATATTTATAACTGAAAAGGTTGAATTTCACCCCTAAATTGCTTCAGGAAACCTATTTTAGAAGCGTGTGATTAGCATGCCTGCTATCGAGAAATTGGATTTGGAAATAGAGTGCAGTGAGGCAGACTTTAGGATGATGGGCTGGAGGATCTACGGGGAGGAACCGTTCGCTGGGTCCACCGAAGATGACTTTCTGATAGAGTTCCTGTCAAATATAGAGTCTCTCGGGAGAATTTCATAAACCGTGGCTTTAGTTGAGCTAAACAGTAAACATCACCTCCATGCACATTCTGCTGGTTGTAATGTTACAGTTTCCCTTAAGTAAACTTTGCAAATTATATCTTACAGGCCAATGTCAAAACAAGAAACACTGCTTGTCATGAATTCAAATTTATGCACGCACATTTGCATAGGAATATTGGGAGCTTTAAGAGCGCCTAGCTTCAATAAACAAGTGCTTTGATGCCTTTTGACCTTCCAGAAATTAGTTGCCCTGGGCTCAGTGAGGAAGAAATGTGAAAAACAATCATTTAAATACAAAAGGAATGTGTTTTAATTGATCAAAAACTTCTGTCCGGAGAGGCAAACTCAAAAATACACTCTCGCCATCTCATTGTGCTGCTTTTGACCCTGCAGCTTTAGTTTCTTCTTAGAGAACAACAAGCTAGGGAAGAATGTAGCCATTTCCCAAGACAGCAAAAGAGTGAGACAAGCAATATGTTAAGTCCTCACTTTCTTTTCATTTGGATATTGATGTATGAGATTATATATAGGGTGGAAAGTCTTCAATTGTGCACTGATGAGAGAAACAAGAAAAAGTGTGTACTCTTGCAGATATGGCAACGTTAAACCTGAGCCCAGTTCTGTGGATATAGATTTATGCCAGAAGGCATTACATTCACCCCGCCGTGAGCCGTGAGACTCTCGTGCTCATACAGAAAAGTAATTATGATCTACAGTATCTTTTGCATCACTCACTCATCCTGGAGAGACAGCTTGATCTCGCACACCAATCACAGCCTCACATGCTTTATTTAAATCAATAGTTCAATGGCGCATTACTAGTCACAGTTTTGTGCTGTGTGGTCAAGTACAGATTTATTGTATGAAGGAAAAACTGCCCACTGACTCCATTCTGGCTCAGAGAATCTGTAGTGCTGAAGAAGTGCTTAGATATCCCATAAATCATAGCTTACCCATAATACAATGTGTTGGAAACTTACTCTATACTATACAACAGGGGAATAGCAACTATTATTATTAACTGGGAGGCATGCATTACGCTTCACATTCGGGCAAAATCATTAGATTTTAAGAGCTTTGTTTTGCTTGGCTACAGTGGGAAAAATAATGTAGGTGGCTGCATAAAATGACAGTTTGAAGGTCAAGAGCTAGAATCTGTCACCAAGCTGAGTTAGAAAAAGAGTTGCTGTTTTAGTATTATTTATATACTATTATAGCACATCATAATGTTTAATCATAATTTTTTATTGTAAATTGCGCTTTCGGGATTTCAAGTGATTTTGTGGGTTTTTTAAATATTTCTGTTTATTTCTATTTATTTTTAAAATAATTTTAGTACTTTAAATATATTTTTTCATTTAGTGTCTAACCCAAAATCCTTTTTTTTTTAATGTAACATTTTTATTTTAAAACATTGGTAGCACTTATACATAGTGTTACCAATGAACTCATACTTAGTTCATGCTTTACTAATGTCGTACTAATGATGTTAACTAATGAACCTTATTGTAAAGGGTTTACCAATCATCTTTCAGTTAACAAAAATGATTCTTAATGGTGTTAGTTTTCAGGTCAACACTAACTCCCACTAGTTGCTTAATAGCTTGCATATAGGCTGTTTAATAGTACTTCAAGAGTTCTCGTTTCCTGGTAATTTGAGGAATATGAATAAAGCGCAAATTTGGCGAGCTTTCTGGGGAGCGAGCCGGGAGAACGACGGACTCCGAACCCTAGGGACTAGAACCCTAGCGAGGGTGAATATGAGGGTTTGGCGTTTGACTCGTTCACCGTCTGCCACCCTATAGGGGAAAGAGAGGGAGACGGTGGAGAAGGGGAGGAGTGCGATCAGAGCGAGGTGCAGGAATTGTGGAAACTGGGGTATTTATAGTAAAGGGAGGTAAATTTGATTAGGCAAGCCGTGGGTGATTACTGCGTTCACGATCCTCTCGAAACCATGTTTTTTGCAAAACATAAACTTTATAAAGCACATATTAATACATTACTCTAAATGACCACGTTTTAGATCTCTTAAACCCTACCCCATATCTAAACTTAACTATTAAAAAGCATCACATTAGCAGTTTACTTAGTTTTCTAATTTGTTACCATTTACATCAAACTAAGAAACAAACAACATTGTTTTTTTTGGGTTTTTTTAACAAATGAATTATGATTACATTATGTAATTTAATTAATTCAAAAGCCAGGCTAATCAGATTTATAATCACTTTCTTAAGTCCTAAGGATAGACTCCTCAAACTTTCCTTTCCTCAAACTGTAACCTTTCAAGAAAGGTCAGCAATCTGTTATTAAGCTATAAAACTAAAAGCAGATTTTATGTAGACAGGTGTGAAACCATTTTTTAAGTAGACAGATCTGCTAGTTAACGTCACAAAGACATCTTTCACCTTCACATCTTCTCAGGGCGTCTGTGCAATCATAATCATGGAACACAGGTGTCCACGTCAATTGATTTATCTGTCATTGTAGGCAGCAGTGGACATGGACCACAGTTATAAATCTCACATAATGGACATTTTCTCTACTGCTCCTGTCTCAGTGCAGCCATAATGACTTCGGCAAGGAAGGAAGGAAGGTTAAAGGTCACTCAAGGGACCAAATGAAAAGGTAACGGTGTTCCTTTATCTTCTCCCTCCCGATTCCTCGGGGCCTTCTCTATTTGATCAAATGATCAGTCAAAGCTGATGCGCCGAGTATCAGACAGAGGGGAAAAGCTCATGGAAAAACACGACTGAGCAGCCAAAACAGTAAACATGTCCAATAAAGGTGATTTATTATACTTAATAAAAAACTGCACTTATATAGTCATTCTTAAACCGTCCCTTACGTGCAATTGATCATTTAAAGCAATATACAATATTGTTTCTACTGTAAAATATTTCTTGAATGATTTATGAATGATCATCTGACACTGAAAGCTTGGATTTATGTCAACTGAAATTTTTCACCATGGGAATAAAATAAATAGTAAAATATATCACAATGGAAGATTTTACAAAATTACTCTTTTCTTTACATTTTTTTAATATTACTGTTGTTGTAATATAGAGTAATATCCAAGGTGAGACAGAATCGTAATCCAGTATGCAAGCGATGGTCAGGGCAGGCAACGAAACATTCAAAAAACACAGGTAATAGTCCAGGATCAAAATTCAAGAGGGCAATCCAAAGTAACAAATGAAAACACTTGATAGAGTCCGCTTACAGCAACTTTGCAACTTTCTGTTTGGCAAGCCTCCGCTTAAATGGTGACGCCAAGCCAGCAGAGGGAGCTGAGACAGTCAGTGCAGAGGTGAGAGCTCTCTCTGCAGGCTTGGCGTTACATCCGCTGACATTTTTACAGCAATTAAGATTTTTTAGATCTTTCTTACATAAGACTAGATAAAAGAAATGACAGTGTCTTATAGAGCTGAACATTCAGCTTCAAAATGAACTGAGGGAAGAAAAGCTTTAATGCTGATGAACTTCAGCAGTTCTGGAACTCAAAGACTAAAATCAACTCCTAATTAACCACCACCCACACAACCCATAGAAACTCTTCACAAATAACATTAATACAACTATACATTCTTACACAGCTTCCTAAAATATTTGATTCATTATGAGCATTATGAGATCAAATATATTTCTACAATGAAAACAAATAACGAAAAACAATTGCCCACTGGCAACAGTTTTGTTAGCGTTTCTAGTCTTTTCTTCTCACATACACTCTTAAAAATAAAGGCGCTTAAATGGTTCTTCGTAGCAATTTTTGGTTTCACAAAGAACCACTGAGTCAAAAGGTCTTTAAAGAACCATCTCTTTCTTACCTTTTTATAATCTGAAAAACTCGCCACAAAGAACCTTTTGTGGAACAGAAAGATTCCTCAGATGTTAAAGGTTCTTTATGGAACCACTTAGACAAAAAAAAGGTTCTATGGCATCATTAAGCACATTTAATTTTAAGAGTGTAATAAAATAATTTAAACTCAAATCAACATGTTTGCTGATTAATTTTTGAAACAATTACATCCCAACATTAAGTGCACAATAAATTAAACCATGTCTGGACAGATATCCCTGATATTATCACAAAGATTTAAGCATTGACGAAACAAATGCTGCCAGTTTAACCCTAAGTAGGAGTGACTCATAAAACATATTTATCAATTTCAACGTTACTGCTCTATCCCTATTATAGCCTTGAACAAGGTTCTTCAGGACAGATTGTTCCTGTAATTAGTGTGCATTCAAAAATAATGATAAATGACAAGTAGTCAACAACCTGTTCCTATACAGGCTCAATATAGATAAAAATCACATAGAGCTAGAACATAGAGATAGACAGCATATACATCACAAAATGGCATTAATATACATATAGAAATAAATCTTGAGCGTGTCCTACTGAAAAAGATAAACTGTATATTAATTAACCTGTTACAAACTCCAATAATCCATCTTGAATTTGAAAAACTGCACTGATTTAAACCACATATCTTCATCTATTCAGTGTTGATGTGAATCGAATGAATTGCAGAGTTCCAAGTGTTAATCAAATCTCCATTTGTTGCAATAGTAAACGACCAGCTGTAATAAAACACCACTTTTTTGAACAGCTCGATGACTTTCACACCGTACCGCAGGAGCAGCACTCAAGATTGTCCCTGCCATGCTGTGAACTGAACAAAATAACTATATATCTGGTCACTCAAGCAAGAAGACCTCCAACAAAGTGCTGAGACTTCAGGTCAAAGTTGCACATTAATCATTTGAGAACGAAGTGCACATGAACCAGAGGAAAGATTATCACACATTAGAAACAACGTTTTAAGCTTAAGAAGACTTAAAGATGGATTAGTTTTTTATATAAACATACAGCTTTTCATTTCACACGATGGAATGGAGTTTTGTTCCACTGCAGTTGATCCACTGAAGTAATGTAATGCTAAATTTCTGCAAATCTGTCCAGATGAAGAAACAAACTCATTTACATTTTGGATGACCTGAGGGTGAGTACATTTTCAGCATATTTAGCATTAAGGTGAACTATTCCTTTAACACTGTAGGCTAGCTACAGGTATAGTTGAATTATGAACATGATAATACAGCTACTAATGTATTCAAATGTACTCAGTGCCATAAACTGAAGCGCATGATGCATATTGGTCATTTGTTTTAAAAAATTAGATCACGCCGAGACTTTAGCACTTCATGTGTATTGAAGTGAACAGCAGAGAGGCATTGTAACTTAACATAGTAACAATACAGGGCTCGTTTGGGTCATCAATTAAATCGAACCTTATCAAATCAGCTTGGCATCTTCAAAGAGTTATATATGCAAATTAGATGAAGATGCACCGTGCTGGAGGGAAGCGTGTGACAGCCATTTATTTTGTTTTGTGTCCCTCTCTCTGCATGCAATGAGGGAAACGTCTCCCGCGCAAACACAACGATCTACCGTAGAGCGAGGGAGAAGATGCATGATCCATAATCATTTAGAGGAGAAGAGAGAGAAACGTATGTAGAGAAAATGACACAGCTGTCATCAATGGCAGGATAACAGGATTAGGGTCAGCCATCATTCATCAGCCATTCACTCTGCCTCCAATTCTGCCTCTGTGCTGGACTGCAAATTTCATCTTTCATTCCCTCCCAGCTATATTCCCTTCCTGCCTTTTTTTTTACTTTCTCTATCACCACAAGGACAAAAGAAATGGTCTTAAATATATATATATATATATATATATACAGTACAGGCCTCATTCAATGTGTTTTCTTTATTTTCATGAGCATTTACTTTGGTAGATTCTCACTGAAGACATCAAAACTATTAATGAACACATGTGGAGTTATGTACTTAACAAAAACAGGTAAAATATCTGAAAACATCTTTTATATTCTAGTTTCTTAAAATAGCCACCCTTTGCTCTGATTACTGCTTTGCACACTCTTGGCATTCTCTCGATGAGCTTCAATAGGTCTCACAAAGACACGGCGGTTGGAACCAAAGATCTCAAATTTGGACTCATCAGACCAAAGCACATATTTCCACTGGTCTAATGTCCATTCCTTTCCCATTTCTTGGCCCAAACAAATCTCCTCTGCTTGTTGTCTCTCCTTAGCAGTGGTTTCCTGGCAGCTATTTGATCATGAAGGCCTGATTCTCCTCTTAACAGTTGTTCTAGAGATGGGTCTGCTGCTAGAACTCTGTGTGGCATTCATCTG
>JAUMHR010000052.1:18571431-18602335 GCA_032361145.1 Enteromius fasciolatus
TCTCCTTCTTTCTTCTTTTTTTTTCTTTTTAACAGAAAATGTTTAAGTTGTTTTTACTGTTTTTTTTCTTACAAACACACAAATAATTAAAAAACACTGACAATTAAAAGGAATTTTTAGATCATACAACACATTTAATAAGTCAACTCTAAAAAAAATAAATAAGTAAATGAATAAATACTGCAATTCCTTCTTTTAATTTGTTCCTTCCCCCCATTATTGCTTATATTAATATTCTCATGCTCATATCAAAAAACACTGAAATTATAGGGAATTTTCAGATGATTAAAACATTAAAACATTTTTTCCCCCCATTTCTTTCTTTCTTAAAAAATTACAATGAATTTTGTAGACAATGAAGCTCTTTTCTTTTCAAATCTTTAATATATCTTATTATTAGTAGTAGTAATATTACTAAATATACTACTAGCCTACAACAGAAAAATAATTAAAATAAGTATTTATCATGGTTGAGTCACTGAGTGATTTATTATTTCAAAATACTCCTTATTTTTTAAAATAAAGGTCCACTAGGGTAATTCTCTGATGGTCCACATGGTGGCAATCTTTCATCTCCATAGCCTTGAGACTCACACTTCCATACCCTATTTAACCTTAAATATATTCCAGACATCTGCTTTAGTTATGGGACTGCAGTCATCATAAAAACAGAGTCAAAAGAGTATAAAGAAAACCCATATCGCCGTCATTCCCACGTAAAGAATCCTCGTCTCCTCCTGCTGAAAGGCTGCCAGAGTCACATGGCCTTTTGTATGACGACCAGTGCGCGTTTCATTGGCTGATTTGCTTGAAAAAGCATCCGTCGTCAAGACAACCAAGAGCCGCAGTCCCACTTCACTTGTCTGGTGAGACCTTGACAAAGTCACACAGATCTTGTTGCTTATTGTTTCACCCTCTCCTCTCCCGTGCATCTCAAGAGTCTATAAGAGGTAAGTCAATAGAACTTGTGTGCTGTTTAATCATATATAGCCTATATATTTATTTGAAACGAAGCTTCTTGTAGTAAAAGCTGCAGACAGGATCACACACGATGAGGGCTCCTGAAAGGAAATGCATGACATTTTATACTTATTTTACATGTAAGTTACTTTTTTCCCGTTTGCTTGTGGTTGATAGGCTAAACAAAGCATGCCATCAAAGAATCTAAATAGAAGAGTTTAGCTGAATAACGCTGGCTGAGGTTTGGTTTGTCAAAAGCATTGCGCTTTGAGCTATTCGTCTCCTCATTTGTTTCATCCCGGCATTCATCACTTTCAGACTTTATTCGTGCCTTGTCTAACAAGTGCAAGATGTTCCATTGCAGATAACGGTGGCTGTAGCCTCAGGAGGGATGTGAATGTTCCCCTCTCTGTCATGTAAATTAAGAGCAAACATCAAGTCATCAAGGTGGCCATGTTGATAGTGAAGCATAAAATATAGGCAAATGTATCTCTGCAGGTCTTCTCTATCACCTGTGCAACAAGTAGGTATAATGTCTTAAAATAATGAAAAACAGAAAGTTTGCTTGTATAGCATATGAAGAAAAATGTTTGTATGTAAATGACTTTTGTAAGTTCTGTCATATGTACAAATATGTCCCAAGAGCCCATGTAGGTCTTGGATATAATAGGTCGAAGCTTAAGTGAGTAACTACAGAAATGCTATTCAGTTAATTCATGCTTTTACCTGTTTTGTTCAGGAAGTTTCCGTTTACGTTGAAGGTAGCTGGACTGTTTTCATGTGTTATTGTTGTAGTTTAAAGGGTCATTTAGTGCAAAAAGTGTTTGAAACATTCCTAGCATAAATGTAATATTACCATATATTTATACAGCGCTTTTAAAAATACAGATTGGGTCAAAGCACTTAACAGTATCAAATAAGAGAATAGAGGGACAGTAATTTAAAAACATTTAAAACACTTTAATTTAACTTTTCAGATTGCATCCATATGGATTGGAGATTTGGGGTTTAAACTTTTGTATTAGCATAAACTGTGTGACAGACATTGGTTGAATTGTTTGACTTGTTGAGGAAAGCTGTTACTTTTCTATATGATCAGACGTTTTGTAATGAATACTTTTATTCAGCAAGTATGCATTAAATTGATCAGAAGTGACAGTAAAGACATTTATAAAGTAGAAAGATTTCGATTTCATTTATGGATAATAATACATTAAATAATACATTAATATATAAATAATTAATGGCCAACGAATGAACATATTTCAGGATACTGTTTTTATTGTTTTTTTGAGCACATAAATGGGGCAAATTAAAAAAACATAAATAAATAAAGCCCTAAACATTTGAATGGTAGTGTTTTTTGCCCAGCCGAAAATAAAAGCAAACACTCCCAGAGATTGTCCCAAGACATTTCAGTTTATCATATGGGTTTAGGGATGGGCTCTTTTGACTTGGGTCCGTAAGCAATTGCCTAGCAACCAGCCAAAACACCTTATCAACCTACTAGCAACGTGTTACAAAACAACCAGAAGACCTTAGCAACCACATACTGTAGCACAATTCTGGAAATCACACACAACACCCTAATATCATAACAGCTATCTCTGTGTGGCAAAGCACCACCTGTGTGTTGTTCTAAACTGTTGCAGTTAGCAGATTAATGATCCACAGTGTTTTCCAAAGTTGGAGAATATTGAGTTTAAGATATAACCAGAATACGCTAGCAAGTTAGCATCCACTCATACTGTATATGACATAGCCTACCAACACCTATAACTGCCCAAACACCTTTTTTACAGGCATGTATTATATCTGGAAAGTTATCAGGAGGAAGTTGTTGAGTTTATAGAGGAAGTCAAAGCATTTGATCTACTGTACATATAATGAGCACAATTATGACACATACATGCAAATACAATGACGGGCCATTGAACTTAAAAAGAAGTAAGAATAAAGTACTAACCAAGTCCTTGCTAACTTAGTTTTACAAACTGCTCTAAGATCTTTGAAAAACTAAAGACAGAGAACAAGAGCAGGACAGAGAGAGATATTACCTGTAGAGGGGGAGGAGCATGGGAAGGCTGTGGTATGTGTCAGCATTGTGGAGAGCGGAAAGAGAGAGTCACTTTCAAGCGACGAAGCGAGTAGTGCGCCATTAATCCTGCTCCTGTAGGGACAGGAAAAACAACACCTGTTGGACTCCGACATCTGTGTTATAGGTTAACTCTTTCATTTTTTGTTAGACACGTTTGGGGACCGTACGTTTTAAAATATAACAACATGGTAACCAGGAAGGAGGACATACAGAAGCAAGATTTCAACTCTAAGGTAAATATAGCCTTCCGTCTAACCAGCAGGTTTGTCTAGTTAAGCTACAGACTTGACTATAAAATGGGCCAAATTTTACACAGGTATTTCCATCCTGTCTGGAAAGGAAAGCCGCTTTAACAAGGGAAAAGTAGCTGAAATTTTGTTTGGTTTATGCGCTTGATTTTAATCATTAGCAAGGAAATAGTTTCGAAAATAGGAAGAAATTGTGGAAAATGGTACATATAGGCCAACTTTGTTTCTGTGGAAGAAGTCTGTTAAAGTAAAAGTTAAATAAGTAATTGAGGTTACCAGGTTTTGCAAAACCTGCTTTTATTCGTGTAAAGGAAAATGCCTGAAGGGAATTAGTCATAATAATTTAGTCATAAGTATACTGCGTGTTATCCATGGATAATGTACTGTAGATCATGTGTTTTGCTTGATAGTTGGATTGTGTGGATTGTCCGATACAAGCAGTGGTCAGGTTCTTTGACTTATTCCTTCACTTGTGTGCATGTAGACCTGCATAATGCCTGAGCATTATTTATTTTTTCCACTCTGGTGAGGTTTTGTGTGTGTGAGTTATGCTTAGTGGGAAAAAGGATCCATTTATGAATATTTTTCTTGATATTTTTAATAACAAGTTTTTATGATCAACTGTTCCATGAAAAGTGTGAGAGACTGGACTGTTACAAAACAAGGCATTTTTATGAACTTCTGAATAGCTGAAGTTTAATTCCATAAATAAATAAATAGTTATAGAATAGAAATAAATAATTGGCAAAGTCTGGAATCCTTTTTGTTGACAGGTTCTACTGTCATGCATCTTTGTGATATGCTTATGTAATATGTCCCATACATAAACATGGCCACAAATAGTTTACTTTGATGTTTTGAAGATTCTTATTATCGTGGTGATCAACTGCTAATCTACATGAGTAGATTTTTACTCCACAGTCTTTTACCTAAATCTTGTAAATATCAGGAAATATCTCATTATGGAAATTTCCATTTAAATTCTTCTGCGTTTCATTCACCTAATGAAATGATGTCACCTTATTTGAATATGCAAACAATCCACACTCCGACTGCTGCTGGTCTCAAGCTACGTCAGTAAGGGCAAATGCTAGACTTCGTATAACTGACCACTTGCAGGTGAGGAATGAGAATTTTAATCGTTTAAAATTATGGATCTCGAAACACGTTTGAAAAGCATTAGTGATTAAATCAATGTGCGTAAAAAAAAGAGAAAGAACAGTCTATGATTTATGTTCCTGCAGCTCAAGGCTACGAATCATGTTGTAAATTTAGTGGAGAGGTTGTTTGGCTCTGAGGATGGGTTAAAGGAGAGGACTACTCCCAACATACATTTTGTGCTTATTCTTTGTGGAAATTCCAGTAAATCAGAGATTCCCAACACATAACCCTGTGGGGATTTTTGTTAAACCTATATGATATTGCATCTTATCTAAAAAGTGATGGATCTGTAATACACAGCAGCAACATTTATTATCAGTGAAATGCTGTTATGGTTTTTGTTAACATTTAATATTTTTTCTTTGCTTTCATGTTACATTTAGTTTTAATGATTTTTTTGTGTTCTGTGTTTTTGTAATTTTTATATTAGTTTTATTGTTACTAGTTTTAAGATATTATTAACAAAGTTAACCGAAGTGAAAAGTTTACATTTATTTCAAGTAATACATTTTTATTTTAATGTTTTGTCAACTATGATAACCCTCTTACCTGAACTTCTATTCTTTTTAAGTATTAGAGTTATTTTTACACTTTCCTCTTCCTTTTTCATAAAATTCAACTGGAATTCTTTAGCAGGAAAAGCAAGGTTGATGCACCTGTAATGCTGCATACCAGTGGTATCTGACTTTGTTTGACGATACTATTTACCTGTAGTCGTCAATGAACTCAGTCGAGAGGGAGAGAGTACACTCCTCCTTTTGCACACAATGGGGAAGGTTTAGATATGCTGTTCTACGTAAGCAGGCCAGTTTCACCCCTTTAACACAAGAAACCTAATGCCTGTGAGACACATCCCTGAGTCTGGTTCTGGTCGGTTCACATAACAAATGGAATTCGGATGGTTTTAACATATTTCTTGGTTCTCATGATTCCTTCAGTGAGAACACCATCAACATACGGTCTCTTATTTAGTGTATGTAAACTCTCAGATGACAGTTCAGGTCAAAAAAGAGAGTCTCCTATAGGTCCTTCAGCTGTCTTATGACCAAAATAGAACATCTGTCATCATCAGACGGAAGAAAGAGCGTGAAACCTGTATTTCTAGTTTGCCATATGTTTCTAGTAGCATGAGCTCCTCCTGGGTACTCATGTAAGCCCATGTTGACAGGGAAATATGAGAAAATGGATGTTTTTCCCAAGTATATTTGCATTTCACACCTTCAAAAACATTATATGGTCAAACAACCGAATTCAAACTTGAAATAGGAATTGAAGTTGATGTTTAGAATATGATTTAAGGTGTAAATGCTGATGCTGGTTTGTTTCATCACATAATGTGTTACTCTAGATAGCCAAGTCAGTTAGAACTACTGAATCTTTGATGTTCCTGCTCATGGAGCTGGTTTTGGGTTAATGGTGTTAAATTTCAGGAGTGGATTGTTTCAAACTAGGCTGATTTCATGGCTGTCTCCACACTTCATGGCAGATTTGTGTTTAAAAGACAATGAGAGAACAGAGACTGGTATCTACTGCGGGTCTGCTAACGGAGGTGGATGGTGTATGATTACAGTCACATCATCAGATCTGCTAGAGACAGCTAGGAAGTTCACAAAGCTTGCTGATTAAACACTTTTTAATAGTTTTCAAATGTAGAAAAGATGTTATATTGTTAATATCAGTTTTTTTATATATTGAAGAGGAAATCTTTAGCTGTTTTAATGGCATTGTGCGAGGAACTCCCTATTTTTCACTTTACCTGTGTAGTTTTTAGAATAACAGATTTAATAAGGTCCATGGATGACATTGCTTAGAGATATTACGTTACAACATACATTATACATGGCTATAACATAAATGTGAATTCTGAAGCTACTGTACAATAAGGACTACTGTTTCCACAAGGAAGAAGGTTTACATGCTTGATGAATCAAAAGACCATTGTGTTCAGCAGTAATAAAAACGGAACTAAAAGCTAGCATTACATTAAAGCACTGTGTTTACTGTAGCAAGTATTGTACGCTAATGATAAGGCCGTACATGATAATATAATAATAATAACCCTGTGAGAACGTAACACCTCCTTACCCAAAAACGTAATGTTTTTCACTACTGTTAATGACACATACAATAAAAGCAGTCATACAATTATGACAAAGATAACACAGTTAATTTGCACTGTTTACATGTTATGTTTCACTCCCTTTTTAATTTGTTTTCTATGTAAAGACAACCGTTGTGGTGTGTCTTGCTTTTAAAGAATGCACAACATCATCTAATAAAAAAAAATGACACTATTTTACGAGGCGGCAATTTCCTGAGAATTTATTTGGAAACATACAAATATTTGAAGAAAAGTAAGCCTGAAGGCCCGCCTAAACTTAACGTCAGAGCAAATTATACAAAAGCATTTGAACGAGATGTACAATTGCTATAAATTGCCATGAGTGTTGCACAGTCACATTTTTAAAGAGTCATACAAAGCCATTAATGGAAAGTTTGTAATATAGTTTGTTTAAAAATTCTCAAAGATGGTTTAATGATGGCTAATTTTACCCTGTCAGAAACAGCTCTTTAGAAAAACCTCTGTTCTGTGTACTTCCCCTTTAAATCCGCTGACCCCGCCCCTCTTTTCCGGATGCTCTCAGAGGATCTTTTTTTAGCCGTATTTTATCATTGTAGGGTGGTTGTGTACACACACTCCCAACACACATTTCAATCCAAACAGCTTGAAAAAGTGCATGTGGCACCAGATGACCCCTTTAAAAGCAAAGATTACAAAAACTACAATGTACTTCTTCAAAAGCGAGTAGATAAATACAGTCATATCTGACATCACCATTTACTAATATTTTATAGCTGGTGTGTGAAGCTATCTTAAATATAATTATTGAGCTAAAATTTACATTTAGCATAGGTGTGGCTTCATCAAGCCAAAAACATGATATCTTTGTCATAGTAAAGCAGTATGAAATACAAGCCCTGAAACCTGAACCATGTTCTGGACTGACACCAAACTTTTCCCCTTAGCTCTTATGGTTATTGCCGTTTTGTCAGAGTAAATGATCTGGTCTGACAGGCAGAAGTGTTGTGACTGTGAGTACAGTACACACATTCTTTGAGCATGTGAGCACAGTTTCAAGGTTTGTAGGAATGTGAAGGTTGGTTAATGATTGCCTCAGGAGTCAATGTGCAGCTTGACGACGTGAGACGCTCTCTAACTCACCTCACAGAGCATATTAAAAAAACAAACAGAGAGTTTAAGAGTGTTTTAACCTGTTCATTTGCGCTTCCTTAAAAGGTGCATCAAAAAAATCATGATGACATGCTAAAGGGCGGATAACGTTAAAAAAAACATTGGTGACATTTTTTGATCAGTGACTTCTCATTAACGTTTTGGCTTGAAGGAGTTTATTGGCTTGCATTGCTGAGGTTTTCTGAAGAATACGCCTGGTTCATTTACAGACTGGATGAAGTTGAGAACTAAATAAAAACCTCATGTTGCGCATTTTACCATGCATGCATACTTCTAGGGAAATGTGGTGTCAGGTTAAAAGTGATTCTGCTCTTTTGAACCATGTTCTCACAGTTACATGACATGAATGTTCATCACAGCACGTCTCTTAGATGTATTCTTACAGTAACAATGTTTTTAACACGTTATGGCATTCCTTGGTTTAATCCAAGGCACACTTTGCCAATATCTTGTAAAAGCAGCATTCCTTATAATCAAATGCCAAAACATTATGCCTCTTATTACAGTTTCGGTTAGTTTAGTTAGTTTAATCTGATAGTAAGTAAACGTTAGAATTTTCACAGCAGAACTAGCACAATCTGAAAAGTTCCCAGTTCAACCTGAGGTGCTTGGCAACTTCAAAAAAATCAGTTTTCACTATCAGTTCCTGACAGTTTGCATTTGTGTGCAGTATTCTGTAATTAATTGTTCAGTATTTTAATTGTTTTATCTATTCAGCAGAGGCTTGTCATGTAGAGCCGCTCGTTACTGACTTACTCACAGTCATGGAGCTGAAGGTGTGGGTGGATGGTATTCCACGTGTCGTCTGCGGCCTATCAGAACAGACATCTTGTCAGGATGTAGTCATTGCCCTTGCCCAGGCTATAGGTAAGTCATTGAGCCTCTCTCTGTTTTGGTCTCTCTGTGCATTTGTATTTTAACGTTCGCTCTTAATGTGCTCTCCAGGGCAAACTGGTCGTTATGTTCTTATCCAGAAACTGCGGGATAAGGAACGGCAGCTTGTGGCCAATGAACGTCCTTTGGAGTCCCTGGCTAAATTGGGCCAATTAGGCAATGAAGTGCAATTCATTCTACGGCGCACTGGTCCCACAAGCAGCGAAGCCTCAGACCAAGGTCGAGCCCCGCAATTACACAGGCCTCCAGATCCCGAGCCCCTCAGACTCAAAGAGCCAAAAAAAGCTCTTACTTTCAACCTGGGACCCTCCACATCACCCCAAACTCATGTAAGGCAGGTTGAAAAACCACCCAGAGACTCTCAAGCACGAGGGGTGTCCCCATCTCCGCCTTCGTCTCTTGCCCAAGCTGGTCCGTCCAAAGACACATTTTATCAGCAGATACTACGACAACAAGGGCAGCTTCAGTCTCTGCAGGGACAGGTGGATTCTCTAGAGAGGGAATTGAGCATTTGGGAGCGGGCTCCTCCTCCAACCCTTTCCCCTGACCACCTTGAGGAAATGGACCACCTACAGCAGCTTTTAAGGCGTAACGAGACAGAGTTAGTCCAAGCAATGCACTGGGAAAATGAATTTCAGTCTGAGGTTCAAAGAGAAAAAGACATTCTAAGGGAAAAAAATGAAATCCGTTTAGCTCTAGACAAACACAATCGAAGGTTGCATGACACAGACAACCAATCAGAGCAGCTAGAACGAGATATCAAGCTGCTTTTTGAAACCAAGAGAAACGATGCGCTGCAAACCAGACCCAGTGTTGAAGAATCTGTAGTTAAAGCAAAAGAACAACTGGACAACCATCAGCATCAAGGGGCTGATCTGCAGACATCAGTTGAAGAGATAGAAAAGGAGTTAAGGCTGACAGAACAACAGCTGCAGGTCTGCATTTCTGTTTTTTGTACCCATAATGTTATCCACTTGTCATATCGTTATTGTTTCACTATAATGATTTATTGAATTTCGGGCTTTAGCACGACACTTGACTTTAAAGTGTAAATATAGGTCATAATAAGTTGCTTGCACAAATTACTCTACCTATAGGGTAGTTTTTTTGTTGAAGGACAGGCTCGCTGACAACAGACGATATGGGCTCGCTGGGTGGGCAAGTACTAGAGTCTCCAAAAAAGACAAATAAATGAAGTTCCAAATGTAGGTTCGGGAGGAGTCTAATCATTCTGTTCATCATCATTACAAACCTGTTTAAGAAGCACTTATTGGGCCGCCCTAGCGCCAATTCTTCTGGCATACCTCCACCTCCTTATTTCCTCCATTTTATTTTACTTTACTATCAACGAGAGGAATGACAATGAAATGGAGCAACTGACTTATATAGTACGCCTAGATTTCATTCATTCAAAGTGCATTAATACTATATATCCACATTATTTTGCAACATGGAAGTAAAGCCAGTTTCTGATCATTTACTGAGAATTTTTAATGATCCCAAAGTACGTTCTCAATCAAATCTAGCACCTACTGAGTATGCAGTATTAGATGCAATGCAAACTCTTTCTATTCTGCTTTATAGCTTGACTGGTCAATTTTTCTCAGTCACCCATTTACTCACACCGGTGCTACTTTCATCTCTTGCGCACAGAGTACAGGCTCATACAGTCCCAATTTGTGCCAGAACTTAGAAGACCTTTGGGGTTACTATTACTATAATAATGTCACCTTGTTTGTCTTGTTGCTATGTTGCAATGTACATTTTTGTATTTGCTAAAGGTTTGATTGTAAACAGGCAGGATTGCAACACCATTTCAATGTCCACCTATTTTGGATGACCCTGTCAGTCTTTAATTTGCAGTAATGACTTGCTAAAACGTCTTTGTACTAGTTGTTGAATCACACCAGTATATTAATTGCAGTCACACAAAAGCATGTTGTGTGCTCACCATGACTAACTAAACCTCAGGGCACCGTACACACTACCTCACTATTGCTTCATGTTGTCTCACTCCCATCAGCAAGGGCAGTACAATATTCATTCATCCTACAGGTTGTTGTCATTGCCAACAATACTAGTCGCACCTTTAAAGGTTGAGTTTATGGAAAACAAAATAAGACTGATGCTAGTAGTGCAAAGGCAGCATCTTTAAGAGATCATTTGTGATGATTAAGCAGGAACCACGGTAGATAGCAATCATTGCTGTAGGAGTGTACTGTATGAAAAATGACATTTAAGACACACCACAAGGACATTTGATCTCACTGTTGAGGTTAAGTCTGTGTGGGTGTTTCATTACAAGAAAAGAGAACTGTGTGATAAAGGAACATTGGCATTTTTAAAGTCACTGCTTCAGCTGTTTACTCCAACCCAACATTAAACTTCTCTTATGTTCCCCTGTAGGCTAAAAGCGTGGAACTGGATGATCTGAATAAAGAGCTACGCCAGTGTAACCTGCAACAATTCATCCAGCAAACAGGAGTCACTCCAGCACAATCCAGTCAGCAAACCGAAGAGATCGATTTTGCTCTCCTCAAGCCTGATGGACAGAGCGATGAAGGTGTTTAAAATTACATAGTGTAAAAAGATACTGGTTTCAAAGGGACAGTATCTATATCTCACTAAATAACCCCTTACGCAAAGAAAATTGTAAAAAATAGTATTTTGTTTAAATATATTACAATATATTGAATAATACATAAGGAATTAATTATGACAATATATTTAAATATATGACAATATATTTATTTATTAATAATGTATGTAATGCACTGCAGAATGTGAACAGATATTTACTCATGCCGTATATAAACACATATATGGAAATACATTTCTTATTTTTAACAATAATTTTATATATATATATATATTAACATCATAAACATCTGCTCATACTACACACTCAGTGAACAGTCTGTCACTGCGCTGAAGAGTGCACAGCCATTACGTTTTAAATAAAATAATATATAATTTAAGGGCCAATCATCATCCTAACCATAGGTTTTACTCTTCAGCACAATGGTAACCACACAAACTAGAAACCATTTTACGTTTCAAAAATATTCTATCATTAAACACTAACAGATCTTCACAAAAATAACACTTTCTTTTAACATGTTACTCTCCTTTAACAGTCAATGCATGTGTTATATATATATATGTGTGTGTGCATATCTATGAGCAATATACTGCATACCCAATAAAGTGTCAAACATTATGAATATGTCCTCATTTCTAATATATTTGTATGCATCAGTATATAGCCATATTTGCTAATGCATATATTGCTGTATATTGAAAAAATATAAGCACTTTTCAGTATTTTGTTGTATATTCCCACATATTTTTGTTTCGTAAGGGACCAATGCTGGCAAAGCTTAACAGAAGGCTTGTTTGTGTTTATGACAGATTCCAATTCGTCCATCTTGGAGTTTAACCCTCGTACCACTGCCAAGCAAATCTTGGGGAATCCACGCAGCCTCCAGAACCCACTTGTCTCAAGCCATCATCCAGAGGGTGTGTATGTGTGACACACCGCTGCCCTCTGCTGGCCTAAATCTTCTGCTTGTCCACCTCTACCTCTTCCTGCTTCCCAGAATGCACAATATTTCACTTGCATGACTCCTGTCCTCACTGGTGGCTCTTTGTCCTGTCAAATGCACTATAATGGGCATATTTCTGATTAGACAATTCAACTGTACTGCCAACAAGACTGACTTCCTGACTTTTATATTTATTATTTTCTTATTTTCTGAGCCAGAAAACAAAAACAAAAAAACCCACTGTGTTTTCTGTGGTTTTCGACAACATTAGTTGCATTTTGCTGTGTGTTAATAGTGACTGTCAAACGGCCAAAAAAGAAAAAAAAGGTCGGCTTCCCATTTTGCTCAAACCTGCACTGCCTTGGGGTTCTTTCATGCTCACGTGAATCTACCGGTGTGCTTCATGCTTGGTTCCTGGAACAAATGTTTTAAGTAGTAATGATTAATTTTCACACACTTCTATGGAACTGTCTCCAGTGGATGCTGTACAGAGTAATCACGTGGGTGTACAGAAATGTCGCAACAGACTCAAGGTCAGGCTGTCTGACTGTAAATGGAACATTTTTATGTTTGATTCTGAGCTTTTATGCTGCTGTTTTTTAGGCTAGAGCTTTTTTCTTTGTCTTTGTTTACATTTTTTCCATTCGTCAGTCTTCCCTATATGTGTTATGCGAAACCTTACCCCCCCCCCAGTGTGTTGAACAACATATAGCATTCTCCATGAAGCCCAGAACCTCATCCCATTTTGTGTGTGTCTTGCAGTCCTGTCATCAAGAGAGACATCATGGCGATAAAGTCTGGAGTACCACCTCGAGGAATTATTCACTGTTCACTTTATATTATGTCTACTTCGGTTTGTCTGCATATGTTAATTATATTTTCTTTTGTATGATATTCTGTGAAATGTATTTGTAAACACAATAGTAAGTCTATGTAAATACAGTGCTGTCTTTGTAATTATGAAACATTAAGATTTTTTAATGTATTTTAACAATTTGCATATATTTCATTAACTAAAAACATACCAAAATAAAAAGATTATTATAAGATTATTACAAGATTTTAAGCTTATTATTATTCCCACTGTACAATTTGGAGAGTCAAACACACTGAAATTGTATATTTTATAATTAAAACTTAAAATTTCATTAAAGTTTGTCTGGAAATCCTCTGTTCTTTATATTGAACACCATCATCATGTTGTGTCATGGTGAATCTCAAGTAACTCACCCTGGGGTTTTCCTGAAAATAATCATTACCAGTGGCAGATGGTTGTGGCATAAGTGAATTTAGTGATACACTTAAAGTCAAATAATCAAATCATAAAATAAAATGTGCCTTAGCTGCTTATACAGTAATCACCCACTGTTGCAGTCTTGTTTGGTCTATATAGAGGACTCTACTCTTACAGGATTCTATGGTTTTAATGCAGGTTTGTCATCTCTGTCCATCAAGGTCCAGTTTCTTGCAGAGTTTAACTCAAAGCTTGATCAAATTTCCCTGCCTCAAACTCACTAACCATGATTAGCCTGTTTAGGTGTGTTGTGTTTTTGGAACTGTTTGTGAAGGAAAGTGATTTTAGAGGAAGTGACATTTAAGTCTAGTCTAGTACAGAATGAGTCATTAATATTTTGGACTGTTTTTCTAAAAGAGAAAGTCTGTCAATTTAATTGATTAATACTATTGTTTTTGTTGTTGTTTTTCACTTGTTGGGTGTATGACATGTCTTAAGGAAAATAGGTGCAGCTAATCAAAAGTATTTTGTAAATGCATAATTATTGCATCACGCCTTGTTTGGTGTGTTAGTGCATACAGTATAGCCAATGTATACCTTACATTGTTCGGTGTCAATATATTCTGCTAAACAGAGGTTGTAGCCAGGATATTTCCATACTTCCTAGCTCCACCCCTGCTACTAAGAATTCATAATGAGAACATTTCCAAAAAATATTGTTCTTTTTGCTAACATAAAGATATTGTGTTTTGGTTTAGCCTACTTCTAGTGTTTCTTGTTTCCTTTGTTATTATTTTCCCGCCAATAGTTTATGGTTCCTAATTTAACTGTTCTATTGAAAAAAAAAAAACATTCAAAAGAATCAGCTGGGCAAATAAACTGAATGAGTCTGTGGAAACCTGCAGCAGAGAAAACAATAACAGTGGGGAAAATACAAAGACAAACAAACAAACCAACCAAAATCATGTCATGAGTTATGGTCCATAGAAAATATGATCAAAGAAGGTTGTGAAAATAGAACTGTAATTTTTGACCTTTTGATCTTAAAAAAACAAATATACAAGTAGCTTTTCAACAAAATCCCATTATGATTTTTTCATCTAATACACATTGTCAACAATTATTTGTAGTTCTAGAAATGGTTATGAATAAAATCTATATTCTCATATTTTTTCTATTACTCCATCAGATTTGTAATTCAAAGGTCGTTGGTCCGAGTCTCACTACCGGTAGGGATTTGTTAGGAGGAGTGAATGTACAGCACCACTCCACCCTCGGTACCTCGTGACTGAGGTGAAACACCAAACACACAACAGGTCCCCAGGTACCACAGCAAAAATGGCTCCGGGTGTGTGTTTGTGCATTACTCGCTGCTGTGTGTATACACTTGGATGGGCACAGCACACCATACTTCACACATCACATCCTTTCCACCAATTTAATCTGCAAAGGGACAAATTATTATTTATTATTTTTTTTAATGTTTTCATGCATTCTTTGCATTTTACCAGGTAGAGTGCAAAGTTTCAGCTGTGTTTAAAAACAGAACATGTGACACAGGAATGTGTGTGGCAAAAATATAGATTTTGCTGCATGCATCATATTACGCTGCGGGAAAACTGGTGAGTTTTCTTTGGTTTTGGATTGTTTTCTCGGTTCATTCCATCTTTTACAGGTCCATTTTCAGACCCACGTGTGTAATGACAAGATGTATTCTTAAAAAAAATATATATCTATATATATATATACACAAATAAAAAAGTAAATAAAAAATGGTGCTGAAACATTTCAAAAACCTCTGTTGAGTGAATGGTGATAAATGTATTCTGTCATTGAACTATACTTTAGGTACCAGTACGAGTCATATTTCATTGTTACTGTCTGTCGTATGCACATTATTTCACATTTTAGCCAGATGATGGCAGTACCGCCTCGTTTTTAGATGACTGTGTAAATCACATGACAGAAACTAAAGTAGACTGCTCCGTTTTCCAGAAAATGAAAGTAAATACCAATTAAAAGTCCTTCCCTACTTTGGTCTATGAGACATAAGGAAGTAGATCACCTAGCTACCGGCCACATAGACGAGCGAAAGAGCCTCTTCAGCATCTCATCAACATGCCTATTGTAAATGGTATGTTCGCGCTTTTTCTTCATCTTGATCTTTAAGAAAGGCTAAAAATTTGTTTGCATTTAAGAAATGTGAATACATTAGTTAGGAGGTCTCGAGGTTTTGCTGTATCACCGTGATGGATATAATTGTTAATCCTAACAAACGGACACATAGTTTCAATTATTTTTACTGCGTGGAGAGAAAACATGAAGTTGTCAGGTTGAAATATACGTTACTTCGCGTCATCTTCGAAAAGGTTAAGAATAAGACGTTAGGAGTTTGTTGGTTATAAAGTGTAAATAAGAATGATTTCCTTATTACTACTATTCTTACTATTCTATATTTCCATAGGAAACCAAACTGCCAAAAAAGAAGAAGACTTTGCTGGAAAGAAACTTAGAACACTTCCTGATGAGCTTCTACAAAGGGGTGGAGATACAGTAAAGGTGGATCTACAGCGGAACAGACTCAAACAAATCAGTGGCATTGCTCAACTGAGAAACCTGACAGAGCTCAACCTGAGCAGGAATGAGTTCACTGATTTCCCCGCCGACATTAGAGGGTTACGCCAGCTGGAGAAACTTTATGTCAATCAGAACAATATAAAAAACATTCCAGAAAATGTCTTTCCATCCTTGGAGAAACTTCAATTCCTAAAGTTGAGTACCAATAAACTTGTAATGCTACCCCAGGACATAAACAGGTGCCAAAATCTCACTTACCTGAACCTGTCCAACAACTGCCTGAAGAATCTGGATCCTCTTGTGGGTCTGTCACAACTAGGAGAACTTTATGTTGAGAGGAACCAGTTAACTGACCTTCCAGACCTGCTCTTCCAAAACAGTAGCTTAACTCTTTTCAAAGCTAATGGTAACCCTCTTAGAAAGCCCCCTCGGGAAGTCTGTGCAGGGGGATTGAAAGATATCAAGAGTTACTTTGCGATGCTTGAGGCGAACGCCCCGAATGAGAAAACTGTGAAGACTATGTTTCTGGGGACCTCCATGGCAGGGAAATCCACCCTGTCCCTCAGTCTGAAGCAGGGTTGCCCTGTACCAGTGGCTAAGGAGGATCGTACTATAGGGATTGAAATCAGTGAAGTTGATAATGAGGGAATCCGTTTTATCTTTTGGGACTTTGCTGGACAAGAGGAATACTACATCACTCATCATGTGTTTATAACATCTCAAGCCTTTGTCATACTTGCCATCAACCTCTCCAGGTAAAGCCCTTTTCTGCTTCTGCTTGATCTCACATTGTAATATACTCGAAGTTACCACTAAACATATACAACTTGTTGAGTTTTTTTTTAGCATTACTATTACTAAATAGTTTTTTGCAGTCATTTTTGCAGTGTGGACTATGAAATGGGGAAAACCAGAGTATTATACAGATATTATACAGACTTTTTCACTATTGGGCCAGTTGGCAAAACACCCAAGCCACTGGATAGAAATGAATTAAACTTTCCCTTTTTTTCAGTTACAACATGGATGCCCAGAATTTTGAGAAGAATGTGGGATTCTGGATCAAAAATCTTCAGCTTAAGATACCAGAGTCAGTAGTGTTGCCTGTGGGCACTCATGTCGACCAATGCACAGATGAAAATGATGTGGACGAAAAGAAAAAACACATTAAAGACCAGGTGGACAAAATGCTTAAAACACATAGAACTAATTTACAGCAGCATAAGAAGAACTTGGAGGAAAAGGAGGACCCGTCTTTGTACCGTGACCAGATAAATCATATAGAATGGCTGACCGAGAACAAACTACAGGTAATTTGGCTTTGTAGCTGCTGTTTTATAATCTAATAGAATTTAAAATGATGTAATAATCTCCTTTTATTTTCAGGTACTTGACTTGGTACCTATAGACTGCACTAAAAAGGAGGACATTGTCAAGCTACGTACTCACATCAAAAACGTTTTGAACGAAGCTAAATTTCTCAGCATAGAACAGACATTACCTAGGTGCTACAATGAAGTTGAGAAAGATATCAAAGAACTTAAGGAAAACGGTGACATTGCTAAGCATGGTCAGTTTTTTTTAAGATTACAATATTTGTTCTTCGTGTGTTTGTTCTTAAGATTCTTAATTCTAAAAATTGGCATCTATTATCAGGAATTGTGAGTCAAAGCACCCTCTTGAATGAACTGAAGAACAGACATGCTAGCCTGGACGATGACAAGCTTAACTTAATTCTTCAGTATCTTCACCGAATTGGAGTCATTATGTGGTACAAGGAAATCCCAGAATTGGCTGGTTCTTTGTTTGTAGAACCATCGTTCCTCATCTCACTGTTCAAGGTTCGCACATTTAAACCACTTCCATTTTATGTATTCGAATAGCCATAAAATAATCAATGTATAAAATTCTTCATCATTTATTTTCTTTTAATTCTGTTACAGACTATTGTGAGACATGACCTAGTCCAGGAACTGAGCAAGATTTCCCCTGAGCTCCTGAAGTCAGAAAATGCACTTGCAGTACAGAAGAAAAGATGGATCAGCGACTATAAACACAGAGCATCCTTAAACAATGTGGCTATCAGGATCCTGGTGCGGACTGAGCTCCAGAAGTATGTCAATGAGGAAATAGATCTAATTGATGAAGTGGTTGGGTCCAGTAAGAAGGAAGGAAGTCTTCTTTCACTACTGAAATACTTTGACGTATGCTTGTCGACCAAACAAAACAGTCCTCTCAATCCAAAAGCCAACGAATTCTGTCCAAAGAAAAATTGGGTGCCCTCAAATCCTGTCGTGTATGAGCCAGATGCTTGTCTGTTTCCAAGCTACCTGCTAGACAACAAACAAGCAGAGGAAAAGTGGGAATCAGACAATCCAGAGGACCTAAATATTCATGTTTACTTCTCACCTGAGATACCACATGGTTTCTTTCACAGGTGAATGCTTATGCTATCGTTTAGGGAAAATAAAGAAATACAGTTTTGACATGACATGTAAAACTGATGCTTGTTTTACAGGCTTGTCATCAGAGCGTGCTCCTTTTACTCTCCGTACTGGATGGGAAAAGACCAGTGTGTTCTGTGCTGTGGTGACAGACGGTTTCTGCTCAGAGAATGCTGTGAGGAGGACCCGTTCATTAAGATCCGCTGCAAAGAGACTGAGCGTAAGTCCCCTTGTTTTATTACATTTTGTTTAACAATTATTTACATTTGTATCCTCAAATGGATACTTTGAATATAGAAAGACTACTCTTGAAAAATTTGGTTTGCATTTTTAATTAAATAATTCAATCTATAGTTTCTAAGTTTGTTGGGGCAAGTGCGTGATTTTTTATTTTTTTGTCTTCTACTTTCAAATAAATTTAAGTTTATTTGTATCGCGGTTCTCACAATACAAATCATTGCAAAGCAGATGAAACAGAATTCTCTTCACAGAAAACATTTATTTTTTTAAATGAATGTATTTCTACATTATATTTAGGAGTACTGTAGCTTGTCAGTGGTGACTATGTCAAGGTGATGTCCATTGCCCATACGGCAGAAAAATACAGTCAAAATCACTGTTAAGTGCAATTATTATATGTTGCGATCAAACTAGAACATAACACAATTGGGTAGTTTTGTATGTTGGTTCATATTCATCTAACCTATACTTAAATAAACGTATTTAATCATTTTCCTTCCTGTAGTCGAAACTTCAGCAGACTTCCAGAAAGCATGGGAAGTGATAAGGGAGATTATGATACGGCTGAACACACTGAGAGAGCAGTGGCAAGGGCTGTACCTGACTGTCCACAGTCCTTGTAAATCCAGTGACTGTGACGACTACTTTGAATGGAATGACTGGCAAGAATGGTTAGAAGATTCAGGAACAAGCAAATTTAACATGTAAGTTGTGCTCTTGTTGTGCGTTCTCATCAGAGTATCACATACTCATTTTATTAATGTATTTTTGGCTCATGCTAGTTTTAAACATGTGTTTTGTCTTCTAGAGGACTTGAGGAAATACAAACGTGCCGTAATGGACACCAGCGAAAGACAGAGTTCCTTTTCCCTAGAAGTAAGTGCATTTATTTACAGAGAAACACAACATGCATTTAGTCTCCTGCCTTAATAATTATTCTCACAAATTTTTGTTTTCAGCTCCTGATTCTCACTTGACTTGAAGGGAAAGGCTGCCCACAAATGTGTCATTCCGTCAATATTGTGAAACACAAAATGAACATATGTTTATTTACTGTAATTAATCAAAATACCAAGTTGCACAGACATTGTCATGTTTTCAACACGTTATTACAAAAATTGTAATAGCTCTAAAACATTAAAAGTTGCTTTTATAATATATACCACTGTAATGTATATTTCCTGATTTAGCATGAAATGGAGGTATCTAACATTGTTTGGGGGAACAAACACAAGTTTTGAGGATGAAATTGTTCATTGGGTATAATCTCCTGTAGAAACATGTTGTCGCCGCTAGGGGGGGATATTTATACGTTTACGTTTCACTAGTTGTTTGAGGAACTTGAGAAAGTATTGCTGCTGTGGATTCCAGGCTTGAACGGGTAATGAATTGTTCAATAAACTTGGATTTACCCAAGTCTCTTTCTGTCTGTCACATGCTATGAATTAGCTAGTCAAATGCAGGCCTACATATTTCTCTTAACATATGCATATTCTAACAAAGCATATCAAATAGCCTATAAAGTTTAAAGTGTAAATTATTTGATTACACTTTATTTTGATGGTTCCCTTTGGATATTCTGTTAACTATAAGAAACTTTGCAACACATCATCTAACTATTAGTGGACTGTTATGGTTAATAATTCGACATGCAGAGTTACCTAGTTTAGTTTAAGTTGAAGAATCATAAAAATAACATTAAATATCTAACGAGCAATATTAAGCAGAAAGCCTACTAACTACTCTAATGACTTGTAGTTGTCATTTAGTTACTCGTAGCCACCTGAATGTCTTACCAGCTATTTCTATTGTGTTTTATTGTATTTTTTTTAACTCACAAAGTATTTAAAAGCCTCAGTGAGGGTCATTCACCCATTTTCCATCTGTTCATTCATGTTCAGATTTTTACTTCATTGTAAAGTAAAGCAAGCTGGCATTATCAGTTCATCTTGTTGATAGTGTTTTACTATATACTAATAACAGTTCACTTGCAGCAGTCTGAAGTCAGGAGCACACACACAAACACATTGTAGAGACTTTCCATTGACTTCTGTTGTGTTTATATTCCGCTAATGATTTCTATCCCTAATCAGAACCTTCAGACAAACTGCATTGCTAAATATTTATTAAGAAAACATTATTATTATTATTTCTTCCATATAACGATCAAATGATCCACACAGATGTTGCTATTCTAATGGAGAATCCCTGGTTATAAATGAAACTCCTGATTAACACAAATGATCAAAAACAAGTTTTTTAATCCATATATGCATTCAAAACTTTCATTTACCTACCTCTAATAAAACTGTATTTCTTGTACAGTTAACTGTAAATTCTTGTATTTAGAAAGAAACAAAAAACCCGTTTGTAACATGGCAGTAGTGACTTTGTCACGTTAGTCTTGTTTTGTGATAATGCTGTTTTGAACCCATGTCTATTCAGCAGGTTCTCCAGTGCACACCACAGACTTACAGATAGACAACAGGTGAGTTATAGTAATCTGAACGTTTAATAACGGACGTTACAATGTTTTCTTTGCTATCAATGGTCATCACACGTTTTAAGTTCCATAACGCGGAACATACGCGTGCGCCGGTTGAGCATGATTTCCCAGAGATAGGCAGCCCCTCATACGCGTGGCGCAGTGAGCGCACAGAATAGTTCCTTTGAGTTTGTCAAAGCCACGCGCCCGGCGCGCGAAGACCGAGCAGGGGATTCATGCAGGGGGCGGGTCTTCCTTTGGGAGCGTGCGGTCCGAAAGGGGGTGGAGGTGTGGTGCACGTGTAGAAAAGGGAGAGCAAGTTGCTTTACCCTCAAATCATTCGCGGAACAGGTGAATCGCGTCTTGCGAGCCACGCGAAAGGCACGAGAGCGGCGTATTACTCGAAAACTCCCCATCTATTTATCTATTTATTTCCCACGACATGGAGGCAACTGTCATCGCTGCGACGCAAATGACTCAAGATGCGTTTTACCAGACTTTTTCGGAGACCCTACCTCAAGCGAAGCAGGACAGGGAGTGTAAAGTGCTGAAGAGACAGCGCTCGAGTAGCCCAGAGCTGCTCAGGTGCAAGAGGAGACTGACCTTCAACGGACTCAGCTATACCATCCCTCAGCAGCAGCCCATGGCGGTGGCCAGACGCAACGAGCGCGAAAGAAACCGCGTCAAGCAGGTGAACATGGGCTTCCAGACGCTGCGCCAGCATGTGCCCAACGGAGCGGCCAACAAGAAGATGAGCAAAGTGGAGACGCTGCGCTCGGCGGTGGAGTACATCCGAGCGCTTCAGCAGCTGCTGGACGAGCACGACGCGGTGTCTGCCGTGTTGCAGTGCGGCGTCCCGTCTCCGTCGGTCTCCAACGCGTACTCGGCGGGCTCGGAGTCTCCTCATTCGGCTTATTCCTCTGATGAGGGCAGCTACGAGCATCTCAGCTCTGAGGAGCAAGAGCTGCTGGACTTCACCACATGGTTTGACAGATATGAATCAGGTAGGGACAGTTTTTAAGCATTTTACACTTTTACAGACCTCAGGGGCCCTCAACAATAGTGGTCCCCGAGTTTAAAAAGCTGTTTAACACTTCATTATAACAACATAACATAATCACAAGAGTGTTCAGAATCCTGCTGAAGGAACTGAATTGCAGTCATTTTGGATATGCATGTGACTTATAGCTGTTATTATTCTATTACAGGTGCTTCACTCTCTACTAAGGATTGGTGCTGAAGAGAAGGCGCAGGACCGGTCCAGGTCGGTGATACGCTGCCTGCTGGTGCCCATAAAGGACTTGAGTTCATTGATTGAGCACTGGACACACAGAGGGCATTTTCCAGCAATGCACCCAGATGCAACACTTGCAAGTTTCCAAATGTTAGAACTGCACGGGATTTGAGGCGTATGTGGATGTCTGTACTGCTGACTTGTGTCTTGTCACCCTGCGTTCAACATTTTGCCCTGTTGATGCAATAATGTGTAAATTCAACAGAATGAGCCAGTTTGTTCCTTCCATATTGTACAAAGAACGAGGTGACCAGTCGTAGTTAAACGAATGAGGAAAAATAGTATCAGGTCCCATATACAGCGTCTGTTAGGGGATACACTAACGTTACACTAGGAAGCCCACAGGCAACCTGTATATTATAATATTTTGTGCTAGATGTGCGGCAACATTTTTGTACTGGATGAATAACTTTTGTATCAAAGTGTGCACTTGTGTGTTTTTATACAAACATGTGTATATGCAATTTTTTATGAAGAGAAACCCTATTTTATGTAAAATAAAGACTTTATTTATTCATTTAATTGTCTTGTGTGCTTAAAATCAACTGACTGATAACTTGTAATGACTAAAAATGTACTTTTAAAAAGCTTGTAAGTTAAGAGTGCAATTTTCACACACGTAAATAAGCACTGATTTCATTTGAAATGAATCACTACAAACGCACTGAAAAAGCTGTACAAAGAAGTTTTACCTAGACACTGCTAGTGAATTTCACAATTAATCACAAATAAGTCAAATGTAAAATTTCAAAGCAGAAATCTGACACAGCATTTTCTTGTAAAACATATTCCAATAGCCTCTCTTTTATTTACAACTGCTTTATCTTTCATAAAAGAAGTGGCTTTGAGAAGTGTCAACATGGTTTAATTAATGAAGTCATTTACTGTATAACCACAAAGGAAAGTGACAGGCAGCTGTAGACGGGACACAACCTTGGGATACAGTATGTGAACAGTTAATTTTTAAGCAACAACAAAACGTTGAAGAGTAAAGCAATTTATAACCCCTGAATACCTTTGTGGTGTAACCAATGTGTCCGTCCCAACCTATGGAGGCTGTGAATAGACGTCAACAGAAGACTAATGGTGATGAACTAACTGTCCTGGAGGGCATCCAAAATTTCCTACCAATGTCGGTTTTCCTGTTCACTTTTTTCTTTTGCTTTTATAACTTATATATATAAAGGGGTCTTATCAGCAGAGATTAGGAGATCGGTTTAGGTTTGTGCAATTCTAATTTTCCCCATTTAAACCAGGCTAAAATAACCCCATTCTTGCTTCAAATGACATCCTTCAAAGTGCTCCAAATGTGAGTCAACCAAGCACTAAGGTTCTGAGTGCATGAAAATTAGCATTTTCTATTGTGCTTGTGAAGTTTGGATGCGCTGTAAGGCCTTTCGCCATCATCCAATCAGACAGACCCGTGCTGATTTTGAATGGCCTCTGATTTAAGTGACACAAAAGCACTTTTGTGTGAGGGCTACACCATATTCATCACATAGTGCCTTTAACATAAATCTGATTGGATGTCTTGGGCACTTTGATGTCGCTCCAGTGTACGAGTGGCATTGTGATGTCTAACTTCAGTCTGTATTGCCTTTTTTCAGCACTTAGAGCAGGAGGTCCTTTTAATTTGTGAAGAGTAAATTCATAAAATATTCTCCTCTCTAATAAAACACCAGCAGAATGATTGACACTACTTTACAGAGTCCCACACAAAAGGCTGATTTGGGTCCAGTGACAAATGAAAGGGGCCGGGTGCGGGCTTCATTCAGACTGATTTTAATCTTTCGTTCACTCTGTTTTTCTCTATCTCTTTTTTCAATTCTTATTTTGGAGATCATACACTCTTAAACACAAAGCGACTTCACAGGGATTCCACAGAAGAACCATTTTGTGGAGGTACACAATTATAGTATTCTTATAATCACTATAAAAAACATTCCGAGCAATGAAACTGTTCCATGAATGTTCTTAGATGCCAATAAATATAAGGAAAGTTCTCAAAGAAGGAGTCTGTCAATCCCTGTGTTATTTGTGCATTTTACAGTAAATGTAAAACAACAACCTATTAGCCAAGAATAAATAATGCAACGATATTCTGACATACAATTTTATGGTCTTGGATTTCATGCCTCACTTTGACAAGACTCCCTTTATTCTTTACAAAAATGCCATTTTTTGGGTTGTTTATCTCTGTCTCTCGGCTCATGATTGTGTGTAGTCAGGTTGATTTAGCCTGTCTGGCTCTGCATGCTAAACGCTGTCTTAAATTGCCCAGCACCCTCCGCACACACTTCTTGCACACACAATAGTCATCCGTTTCGGCAGAGGGCCAAACCCCCCTCAAACTTCATCACACAAACCCAAAACAAACCCAGCTCTGAGCACTGTATACCCCTCAGTCCTGCAGCCCATCTAAGAGAGAAAGTTTTATTCCACTCTCACGCTCTGACTCCCTTTTTGAGAAAATTCATTAGTGATGTTTAAAAATAGGAGATAAGACGAAGATTAGTCCTGTAACGTACGACGATTAAACAAACAGTGGTTTGGTGAACCTGTGTGTGGTCAGTGAGTATTTTCTGTGCGCTGGTGCTGGCCAGGGGCCTTGTAAGCAAATACGCTCCTGAAGTTCTTATATCTCTCAGCCACACTTCCATTGTTGTGAGGCGTCTCATATCTCCATGGCTTCTGCTTGTTTGAGGAGCTGGTCTGATAGAGGCCCTCTTTGTGGGTGGCTTTCTGAATTTATTCAGGCCCCCCAAATGTAATCTAAATAATCAACTCGCTTTCTCAACTGGGATGGAGGCTGATTAGATGTTTGTGTTTCCATGTTTATTTCCTGCTGATCAGCTGTGTTGTCTCATTATCTTATGAGGTTTGTTATCAGAATGGCCAGTTATGACCTCACCGTTTGGCTGCATTTCAGATTGTCCACTGCCCACTCCGTCTGTTTAGTTAGGGTGTCATTTCCATTAAAAACTTTCCAAAATGGCAGTTAAGACCATTAGTGGTTATGATGTTCACAAGTGATATTAATGTATTTATATTGTACATTATCAGTGAAGTTCCACTTTAATATTCTTTTAGTTTACTTTTATTTATATATTGTATTTTGTTGTAAATTATTGATGAGAAACATTCTGTAAATCAGCATTTCAACATGTTTATTTATTTACAGTTTTTATTTACACTACCATTGAAATTGGGTTTGTAAGATTTTTTTTTGATGTTTTGGAAAGAAGTTTCTTATGCTCACCAAGGCAGCATTAATTTGATAAAAGATAAATGAAAAACATAAATGTCTTCAGAGTCATATGATCCATCAGAAATGATTCTAATACACTGATTTGGAGCTTTGTTATCAATGCTGAATACAACTGTGCTGCTTAATATTTTTGGGGGAAACTGTGAAACTTTTTCCACTTCTTTTTTTCAGGATTCTTTGATGTACAGAGACATTGTAAGTGCAAGTGCTGCTAGCAAAAAGAAGAAAGAGAAATGTGTTAAAATGTATTTATTTAAGTAGAGCCTACTAAAAAATACATAGGCCCGGTTTCACAAACAGGACTTCGCTTAAGCCAGGACTAGGCATTAGTTAATTTAAGATATTTAAGCAACTTTTACAAAAATCCCTTATAAGAAAATATTACAGGTGTGCATCTTAACACAGAACAATGACACTGACATGTTTTAAGATACGTCAGAGCAAGATATTTTCATCTGAAACAGCTCAAACATGCAATTTAGTCTGGGACTAGCTTAAGCCTGTCTGTGAAACTGGGGGATAGACATTTATGTACTTAATCAAATTGAACAACTGTATTATATTATTATAAAGGCTTAATATTAAGAAATGTGCATTGTGCTATAATTGCAGTTTTTATTAGTGCTGGGCAACAATTAATTGTGATTATTATTATATATTACATAATATAGTATGTGTGTGCATGTGTATATTTATTATGTATATATAAATACACACACATGCATTTATATATTTAAGAAAAATAGGATATGTTTATATATTAAATATATTTCTATAGAATATAAATTATATTTACATAAATATATATATATAAATATAGCTATTTTCTAAATATATACTGTATGTGTATACATATATATTGTAAAAAACTTATTTTTGGATGCCATTAATCATGACCAATCATTGCCCAGTACTAATTTCTATATTAGTAAGTCTATATATCTATATGTATAATAAGCACTATATCTATGAATAATTTTTATAGATTTGAACTAAACTGATATGAAATAAACTAAGACGAGCTGTGGCCATGTCTCCAAGATGCTTAAAAAGAAGTATATTACTTTTTTGCTCAGTGTTGCATTGATCAAAAATGCAGAAGAAATCTGGTAGTGTACACACTATTTTTATTTTGTGATCTTCCCCAAATTATTGCTGGAGTCATTTTGTAAATGCACCTTAAATCTACTCCAGTTTCTCTACAACCACAGGTACAGTTAGTTTGAGGGCAACACAAAGCGACAGCACACAGTCATGACCCTCTGAAAGAGGTCACACAAAAGCTAGGGTGTCACTCCAGATTCCATCCCTGCCATTTTAGGCCTGCCCGCTGTATGCCATTCTTCAGCTGTCCCCTCGGGCCACCATGCTTCACCAGACAAATAATGATAAGACTCTCCTCCTGATAAGCTTCACATGCTTCAAAGAATGATGGCTGTGGTACCCTAAAAAAAGGTTAAAGCATCTTTTTTTTAAAACTATATTAGTCCACATTAGCATACACATCTTTGCTTGATATCCCGCAAGATTAAAAGCTTGTGGCTTCAGTTGGGTCTCCAGCGTTCAGTGCCTTTAATTTACAAGTTTAATAATTTGCCTGGTGCTCTCACCTCTCCTTATCACCATGTGATTAACAATCTGTATGCTTAGTGTGACACTATAGTTACAAAAAGGCATGGATGTGAGACCTAAGCTCATTTATCAAAGCCTGATGATAAGGTACATGCTCCAAACACTATTTATGTCAATAACCAAGCAGGTGCTAAAAGCCAGTGAAAGGGTAGTGACTCCCAACCGGGGGTATAGGGTACTTGACAAGTTAGTTTTGCTTTGTTTCTATAAAACTAAAATTACAACTACATTTTATTTATACATTAAATAAAAACATGCAAAGTACTGTCAATATGTGTTTATGGCACTGGCAGAACATGTGCATTCCAACTGTTGTTGTCCCAACAAAGCTCTCAGTCAATCAAACCAGTATTAAACTAAAGATGCTTCAGTTGGGGAAGCTAAGTCTGTGTTTTACCCACAGAATATGCAATTTTAAATATATTTATAAAATTACTTACAAGGAATACATTAATTGATTTTGGTAATTGAAAGAGGAGAAACACTGGACTATTGTGTTAAAGTAATAAGTAATAAAGCAGCCACATTCATATACTACTATGATTTTATGGCCAGTAGTCTACTTTTTTTTCTTGATCACCAAATAATTATAATAGAATGATTTCTAAAGGACACTAAAGACTGAAGCAATGGCTACTTTGCCATTACAGGATTAAACTGCATTTTAAAAACATTAAAATAGGAAATAGTTATTAGAAGTATGTTTTACAGTATTACTGTTTTAATGTATTTTTGTATAGATACAGCCTGTGAGGATTGACTAGACAGAGCGGGATCCATTTGCAGCAGTTTTAATAGCAGTGTCGTACAGGCAAAGTAAACAGGAGCAACTGGAACATAGAATGGCAGGCAAAATAGGAGTAAAAGTAGAGGTACACAGGCTGGGTTCGAGGCAGGCAGATAACAATCACAGTCTAGGAACAATAAATACAAGGTGCAAGGGAAACAGGCAAATTATCACAAGAGAGGAAACAGTCCGAGGTTGGCAATAGATAACAATAACTAGAGAGAAAACGCTTGTAATTGATAGCCGAAGCAGATGAAGACTTCACGTAGTCCTGTTGTGGAAGTCTGTTCTGAGGTGTCCTCCTCCGACTCTCCTCCCGGACCATCAGCCGGTTTCAGCAACAAAACATTAAACGTAGGAGATTTACAATAATTAGATGGAAGTTCCAAACGGAATGAAACAGGATTAATTTGCCTTAAAATTTTTAAATGGACCAGCATACCTGGGACTGAGCTTGCGGCATTGATGTCGGAGATGAGAATCAAATGATTTCCTGATTTAGTCGTTCAGACTGACCATTAGACTGAGGGTGACAACCAGAGGTTAAACTGATGTTTAGCTGCCCTTGGGTAAGCCGTAGAGTCAGAATACTTGATTGCATAAGAGCTCAGCTGTCTCTAGCGCAGTGGGTAGTTTGGCAAGGGGAATGAGGTGACAGGCCTTGGAGAATCGATCGATGATTGATAATATAGTGGTGAATCCCTGAGAGTTTTGTAGATCTGTGATGAAATCAAGGGTGATGTGAGACCAGGGACGATGTTGTATCGGTAAGGGATGAAGCAATCCAGCAGGTGATGTCCGAGGTGACTTAGAAGTTTGACAGGTTCTACAGTGATGGATGAATTGAACAATTTCTTGTAGTAAATTTGGCCACCAGTACCACCCGCTCACGAGTTCTTGGGTAGCAGTAATACCTGGGTGTCCTGAGCTGGGAGTGTCATGGATTTGCTGGAGGAGTGTTTGGCGTAGAACTGTCGGGATGAAAGTTCGATCGGGAGGACAATTTGAAGGATTTGAGGCCAGTTCAGAACTGCTAAGACCTTGTTGTCCTCCATGGCCACTCCTTCCACGCTAATCATATAGCCTAAAAAATGTCTCCATTTTAGCATACAGCCTGTTTGTTAGGAGTCGTTTGAGTACAGCTCTGATGTGTACTGGAGTAAATTAGAATGTCATTCGATACAGACAATTACCCACCGGTCCAACATATCTCTAAATACATCAATTATGAAAGGCTGAAAAACTGAAGGACTATTAGCCAGGACGAAGGGCATCATCAGGTACTCATAGTGCCCACTAGTGATAGAGAGTGATAGAGTTCATTCATCTCCTTCTTTAATATAAATTAAGTTGTATGCACTGCGGAGGTCCTGTTTAGTGAAGTATTTACAGAGTTGTTCTAAAGCAGATGGTACCAGGGGAAGTTGATAATGAAATTTGACTGTTACATCATTTCAACCCGCAATAATCTATGCAGGGACGAAAACCAACATCCTTCTTCTTGACAAAGAAGAATCCGACTGATGCCGGAGAAGTCGAGGGATGGATGAACCCCTTAGCCAGTTCTTCTTCAATATAGGTCTTCATGGCCAATGATTTGGGTTGTGATAGGGGAAATACCCATCCCTTGGGTGGTGCAGTGCCTGGTAGTAATTCAATAGCACAATCGGTGCTGTGATGAACAGGTAACTGAGAGGCCTTTTCTTTGCTGAATGCTTCTTGGAGATCGCTATACTCAAGGGGCAGATCAGACACTGATCGTGACACTGAGACGTGTGATCTCTCCTGTTCTCCATGCAATTTGGGGTTCATGAGAGCACAGCCAAGGAAGGCCTAAGATGATTCGATGAAGTGGTGAGCGGATGGAATAAAACTGAATGGTCTCTGAATGTGGTCCGCCCACTTCCAGATGTAATTCCTCTGTGATTTGTAGAGGGCAGTCCTTTGCCAGCGGCCGGCCATCTAGCGCCTTCACTGTCAAGGAGGAGTGACAGGGTGTTAGTTTACTCTTGTTTCGCTCAACAAACGTACAAGAAATAAAGTTCCCGGCAGCCCCAGAGTCTAACAAAGCAGTAGCTGTGATGAGTTTGCCTCTAATTATTACTTGTACTGACATTTGACAAATAGAACACTTTAGGGGATAAAGAGACTGTATTCTCCACCCACTGTGTTTGAGCTGCTAATGTCCTGAACCTCATAGCATAATCTGCTGCAGATTTACATCCTTGGATCAGTGATAAAAGTTATTCTCCAGCACTCCTTCCTTCACTGGAATTCTTGCATACTGGAGAAATGCTGCGAAGGTGGGGAAGAGGGAGCCATCTGGTTTCCACACCGCGGTAGCCAAATCGAGAGCTCTTCCGGTTAACAGCGAACACACAAGCGCAATACGGCTTCCTTCACTGGGGTATAGATTGAGTTGCAGTTCGACGAATAATAAACACTGCAGTATAAACTCCTTACATTTTGCTGGATTTCCGTCGAATTTGTCAGGGAAAGTAAGTCGAGGATTAACAGTCATTGGAGCTGCAGCATAATCGAGGACAGGAGGAAGAGGAGGAGTGTTTACCTGGGCAGCAGGTACGTGAAGCGCTTGTAATGCACGAACCAGTTCCTCTGTTAATCCGGTTAATCGTAATCTGGTTAATCAAGAGAGGAAACAGTCCGAGGTTGGCAACAGATAACAATAGAGAAAACACTCTATATTCATATCAAAACTTTGCGTAGTCCTGTTGTGGAAGTCTGGTGCTGCGTCCGAAATCGCATACTGCTTAAGTAGGTACT
>JAUMHR010000052.1:18606528-18635356 GCA_032361145.1 Enteromius fasciolatus
ACACACTAATACACATTTATTAATCAAATCCGTTAAAGGATTGTTAGGCTGCATGAATTAGATTAGTCCAAACCAGGAACACTCCCGTTAATACACGGTGTACTCGTTACATTGTAAAAAGAATGGCTTCTACGCTAATATTAGTCTGTCTCTCTTTTATTCTGTTCCTCAGTTTGTATCCAGATCAGATGGTGTATCAGTACAAAGAGATGATCTTCATTGGAGACCAGAACACCTAGATGAGCTCCGTGGACAGATCGCCGGAACCAGATGCACACCAACACACACACACACACACTATAAGTCCTTTACACAATCTGACATGTTTAAATTGAACTGGAATTAGGTGCTGGGTATCCGTCCAGAGGAGAACTGGCCCCAACTAAGCCTGGTTCTCACAAGGTTTTTTTCCCCATTCACTCACGGATGGGGTTTTGGTTCCTTGCCATTGTCGCCTCTGGCTTACTTAGTTGGGGACACCTGATTTCTAATGATTATCGTCGTTTTGATTACAGAGACTGTCTTTGCATTTGATAAATAAATAGTTTAATCTCGTCATTATACATTACCATTACTCTGTTCTCCTATTTGATTGTTCAGTGCTTTGCTACAATCTGTATTGTTAAAAGCACTATATCAATAAAAAGTGACTTGACTTGACTACACTGTACTACTTGACTACTATCTGTTTAGGCAGCTTAACAGAAAGATGTTTCTTACCATTATTCTATGAGATACGACTTTTTATTGAATCATGTTTAGTATAGAATGCAAACTCATGTTCACAACGCAGGCAAAACATACTTTTACTCACAGTCTTGCATGTGAGTGTGCCGTTTCTGTGTGTCATTTATCACATCTGTCTAGTGCGCTTATATTGCTGGGCCCCTCCACACGCAGCAGTTGCAGATGGGCTTGGACTGTGAGGAAAAGGGCTTCCTGCTGCGTATCCATTCTCATAGTTGAGTCATGGGGTGGCAGAAAGCATGTTGCCTAAAAAGCCTCACGTCGCAGCATAGGGCGGAGGACTAAGCGTACAAAGTCCAGATCCTGCTGACCAGGGGCCAGTTATTCTCGTTCACCGTAAAATGCATTCCTTCACCTCCTCCTTCTCCTCCTCCTTCTTCATGCTGTCTCCCTGCACTGGTTCTCCATTTTGAGACTCCATTCATGCTCTAATCGCTCGGACAATGGACTTGGGATAGGCCTCTTGCCGTCTTTGATTGAGCTAAGAAATCACATCCTGTCAAATGTAAACCAAAGACCAGCTCAATCTGTGATAGTATGTGGGGAATGGAGGACCATCTGTCCCACACAGAGAAGTAAAGGACCTGCATCGAAAGAAAGAGATTACACAGTAGACAAGCAGTGTCTAATGTTGATATCGTATGTCTTGATTTTTATGCTACATTCAAGTAAAATGAAGTCTTGTAAAGAACTAACTTTATGAACCCGATTAGTATAAAGTACAGATATGTCAGTTCTTTGGTCTTCTGTCCAAGTTCAGTTCAAAACAATCTCACGTGCCACAACCCCTCTTCCTCTTCCATTGACATTTTTTCTCTTCCTACTCTTTACGTCACTCCATTTGTGCCTAGTGTGGCCAGACACCATGCGGTCTGGATGCTGTCTGCTTTGCGCCTTCTTTAAAGGCCCAGTGAATCTGCAGAGTAACGGCTATTGTGCTTCCCTATTGATCCCTGACTGGCCATATTGAGGCCCAGCAGGATTTCAAAGGGACAAAAGCAGTGTACTGCATTGTCCTGTCTTCTAAATGAAGAAGTCTGTCCTCCTACGGAGCGCAGTCCCTGGAAATGTCAGTAGAGAGAGGGTCTATGGGGGAGGAAGCAAAGGGGGAAATGGTTAATTATTAATACACCAATACAGCTCTTCAACAATTGCTTTACTCCCTGCTAATTTCTACAATGAAGATAGAATCCCTATAGATGTGCACAGATGTTTGTCCTCCTTCTGTATCGGGTATTACAACATATGCTGAGCAAAATGTGTGGGGATTCCCCCAGTCTTCTGAGCAATATGACAATAACAAAGTTTTTTTTTCCCTTTTAACCTATTTTAGGTATTATGCTAAATACTATTTGTGGTTAAACTTAAACTGAATCTGGAGGACTGGTAATGGTTGCACTTTTTGATTTGACATGAAACATAAAAATGCGTAAAACATGGCCTAACAATTAAAAAATAAATGTGTGTGAGTTTGTCAATTTCTCAACTGTGTTAAATGTTAGCTTATACATGGTTGTATTTTGAGTAATCTCGAAAGAGTATAAATCTTGGATGTTACAACCCTCCCTGTCTATACCCCTGGCCTACTTCTAGCATATACATTACAGAGGCTTGGGGTTAGTAAACAAGCAAGCAAGAATGAAAATATCAATTTAAATAAATAAATAAATATGTATGTCTGTACGTATGTATGTATACACATACCTCATATAAATTGAACATTTTATCCATTTAAGAATCCTGAAAAAGTATCATGGTTTCCACAAAATAGTTTTTTATGAAAAATTGGCAGTTTTTTCAACATTGATAATAATTAAAAATGTTTCTTGAACACCAAATCATATTAGAATAATTTCTGAATGATCATGTGACACTGATGACAAAACAAAACAAAAATGTTAATACTGTATGCATTAAAATAGAAAGCATTATTTTAAACCTATAATTTAACATTTTCACAATATTACTGTTTCTATGTGTTTAAAGGGGTCATATGATGCGATTTCAAATTTTCTTTTCTCTGTAGTGTTACAAGTCATTAGTGCATTGATAAGTCCCCAAAGTTGCAAAAGAGTAAAGTTTCATAACCAAAGATATATTGTTCATAAAAGTTATTACTTCCAGAACAGTTCAACCCAAATACAAGCATGTGTTCAGCACCCTTACGGAGGACGGACTGGTGCTTCTGTTATGTTTTCTTATTAAAAGAACCTGCTACTTACTATTCAAACATGAACTTTGAGCAGTGAAGGGTACCGTTAGTGCTTGTTGTCGTTAATTTGATCACAAATGCAGACATGGTGTTACGTTTGCGACGCAACATGTAAAAAGACAGTATAAGTCATGATAATCAGTAATTATATCCCCACTGGATGCAACAAATGCCACGTTTGTAATGTGTTGCATTGTTTTTGTGTCATAATGGCATCGTGACGTGGCATCACGTTATGGTATTCGTACATATTTTACGAGGTGGCTAATTCGTACGAATTTGTACGACCTCACTCGTACGACCTCATTCGTACGAATACATATGATTTATTCTAAATCGTACGTATTTTACGAGATGCCAATTCGTATGAATTTGTACGAATTACCTAAACATAACCTAAACATATGTACGAATTGCTCGTGAGATTGTGTTGGTTTTTGCACCTTAAACTGCATAAACACATTGCATTACACAAAATACACAACATTTAGCAACATCACATGACCACTTTTATTCAAATAAATTAGCCTTTTGGAAATAACTTATCAATATACCAAACTAACAATTTACGTACAAGTTTACATACTAATTTAGGTATTTCTCAATGTTTGTTAAATCTGTCTCCTCCTAAAACGTTTGTACTAAAAACAAATATTTTTCTCTCCAGTCATAATTAGCATGTGTGTACGCGAATGCCTATAGTTGTGAAACGCAATTACACCGGCGGCCTTCTCTTATAAGTGCTATTCCTGTGCCTGCGCTCCTCTAATGAACTTGCTCTCTCTCCACTGGCCTAATCCCTCTTTTCAGCTGGAGGGTCATTTGGTGCAGATGCACTTCCAAGCCTTTCCAAAGTTTAATTAAACATTCCCCAGTTTCAGCCGGACTGCCCTTCTCCCCGCTGGCCCATTCAGAGTATCGTGAAGAGTAATTGCGTCCTTGTTTGGTTTAAACCGGTACCCCAGGCCCTGTGGCTCTTTGGTAAAGAGGATGCTGTGCTTCCTTGTAGTCAGAGGTGGTGGGGAGGTTTAATGAGTCTACAAGGCAATGATCTGCCAGGACAATGCAGGTTCATTTATGCGCTGGTGTCACATAACCACACGTGCACTCCTTGTAGAGGTTCATTTAAAACTGCACTCTGACTGAGCTGCACTGGGCAGCATTTCAGTGTCAAATACAGATTGCCCTGGTAGAAGCAGGCCTCGGCCCGTTTGGCTGTAAAGGGATGTTTTCCCTGTCAGCCTTCAATGCGATTAATATTTCTAATTCATTATCATCTTTAGGAAGCAGTTCTTTATGTATATATTCAAATGACAGTAATCTTCTTGCCATCTGCTCGTCTTAGTTAAGCGCCTGACTATTATGGAGGTGATAAGACAAAAGTCAAGCTTTAGTCGAAATTCTTTGTTTTTTTCTTTTTTCAATTAAATTTCTTATCTCCCTTCAACAGCCCTCTTGTGCAGAACAGATACAGCCCTTCCCTGACCGTTTAAAGGCCGGTTGTGTTTGAGAGCATTTTTTGCGGGTCAGTTGATTCCCCTCTTTGTGTTTGTTTGCCTCATTCTCTCTTTAACTAGATTCAATGTGTTTGCTTTTACTTTTTTTTGTTTGGGACTGGGGGGCTGACAGTTTGCAAGGGTTGAGTGAAACAACCCGACTGGGTCTCTGGGGGCTTTGGTTGACCGCACAGGTCTGCAAGCATATGGAAAGGGTCTGGCAATCAAATTACCTTTGTCTTCTTTGGGGTAAAGAAATAAAAATGGCCTTTAACACAGACTGACTTTCAAGGGGTCGGGCAGGGCAGGCCAACGCTGGGGTGAGATTCCATGGGTGCTAATTAGTAAATGAAATAATTAGATCATCTTTCCCACATCTTTCACAAGCTGCTCAGTGAAAGCTTGAAGGCAAAGAGTGATGGTATGTATAAGGGTTACAGGGGCATTTTCAAAAGAAAAGAATAATCCAATCATTTCTCTGCATTATACAGAATGTCTCAAATAGTGTCAAAAGTGTTTGATCCTTCTGAAACACTAAAAATAAGGTTGTAACGTCCATATCAGGTTCTTCATTGATAAAAGAAACAAAAAAAATGTTATTGTAAATAATATTTTATTTAGTAGCCTCAGCATATAAATACCTTCTTTTTCCTTCTGGCTTTTGGATGAAAATGTGAAAGGTGAATAGCAAAAGGCCATGGGTGGCCAATTAGAAACGGTAAAGGGAAAGGTCTCTTTGTGTAGTTGTCCCCCTACCTAACTCCTCCTTCACACTTTGTCTATGCATCTTTATAATGCTCATACACCAATAACCCAATTACTACACAAAGAGAGAAGCAGGCAAAAAGCCTACGGAGTGTTCTATGTTTAGAAAAGTAATATAGTCTTTGACACTGCAAGGCCACAAAAACCCAGTTAATGCACCTGTTATTGTCCTTTGGTAGCTCTCTTTCATTGCTTGTATGGGAAGAAAAAACTTTGTGTTATACAGTTTGTTATATAGCCTTCCTTTCTCCAAATGTGTTTACGGATGTTTTTTCCTCAATGCATTTTTTCATAGTTCATTTAGGAGCTTGCAAATGAGGTAAGGTATATGAAATTCAGCAACACCTCTGAAAGAAAGGAGATATGTTAGTTTGGGAAAGTGCATTAGTGATTTTTTTTTTTTTTTTGAGGGGGTTTTGAGGGGTGCGCTCAGTATGAATAGAGTTGGGGACGTGCTCCCCAAAACTACGAATCTTTGTGTCAGCATGGCAGTGGGCTTGACTTTGGGGGGGCTCTTTGTTGGACTGTGGACAAAGCTTCCACAGAGCAAATCCCTTCAACTACAAAGAACCTGATTAGCATGAGAAAACGTTCAGTTGAGGAACCACAGCCAGGCACGGGATGATGAAGGACTGTGGTTTCTAGCAGTTCTTGTGAGATGGCATGATGCATTGGAACTTCAACATTCCTGAATGTTTTATGTAAGTTACGGAAACACTTTTTCAGTTCTGTGAGCACAAAAACTGCTTTTTTTAAATGTTCAAGAAGGTTTTTCTTGGTTATACAAACGTTCTAGAAATGTTAGAAAAGTGATATGCTGTGACTGAGGGCAATACTTCATTATGAACACTGTACAGTATATGTGCAGTAGAGTGACAGAACATGACAGAACAAGCGCTTATTTTGAGTATACACATAGCCCTAGAGAAACTACCAGGGATTTTATCTAGATTGCAAACAAACCCCGTTTAAACTTTCCTTAGAATCTCTCATCTACTTCAAATAACATTCCTGAACAGGATGTTGATTGTTACTGTTTTGGTTTACAACAGAACAGAACATGATGAAGAACACAGGCTAGTGAAGTCTGTTAATATACAACCAAAATGTGCTGAATGACAAGACTTTTCCTAAGACTTTCATTCCTTCACTCAGCCTTTTTAAGGTTTAGACTCTCAACCTGCCAGCCAAAAGAAATTTTGTGTCCCATAGGTTGAAAGGAAGTGTCCCGGCGAGGCCTAACACGTTTTTCTTCCCACACTCAATGCATCCTGTGGTCTAGATGCAGTCGCCTAGCAAGTGCTCAGTCAGTAGTGGCTATTGGGGAGTACATTATCCCTAAAGTCCACTGTGACTCCAATAAGAGGATTCTAAACACCGCTGAGAGTAGCCACTGGTCTAAGTCCCTGAGAGGAGGATTTCAGTCCACAAGTCATGTCCCTATACCGTAGTCCTGGGATTAAGCTGGAATATGCCCTGCTGTTCCACCTCCTGGCCTGGCCTGTCCTCCAGTCAGGGACTAAGGGATTCCCTTTTGTCCCTGATGAAGCCCTTCTCAGCTGGGGGAGCGGAGGCTCTTTGTGTGCCTATGGGCTGGAGAGAGAGGGGCCACAACTAATGAGAGATGAGAATTACGCGTCTAAAGCCTCTCATCTTTGACAAGCCCTCTTGAAACTCTCTCTCATCAGGCCTCAGCGCTCCTGCAATAAGGAGATAATTACACCACTGTTTGGAGTGAAAGGCACCTTAGGTTCGGCTGGAGGCAAGGAGGTCACGGGCTGACCCTAGCGTGCGGCCAGTGTGACCCCTGACAGTAGGCCGCAGAGATTAGTCTATGGTATACAGCACTCAGGAGGGCTGACTTTTCCCCCTGAGGACGACATGCCGCAGATACCGTTAAAATCAACCATGCCAGGGGCTACAAGATTGGCCCTGAGAGATCCAACCATGTCAACTGCTCTAGAGTCAGTTCACACGTTTAGAGTCTGGGCCTTTTCTGGTACAGCCCAATGGTGAAACTGTTCAAGAAATGGAAAAAAAAGTATAAAAGTAGAGTAAAATATACACTATATATTTATTTAAATCTATGCTTATTTGAGTTGTTCTGAGACTTAGATGCATAGTTGTACTCACGCTCTCAGTCACACTTGTTACTTCGGTATATTTTACCAAATAATTCCTGACAAAAAAAAGTCCTTACATCTTTCTGGAATAAAACACATTTACAATGATCTCACTAAATTAAGAAATATCTGGTCATTTCAAATGACAATTCCATTGTTTGCAACTCCCTGAAGTAATAAAAGCCTGACTTCTAATGAATAAAATTCATAATGGCAGACGGCGTTAAGCTCTCTGAGCTCTGAAACACCACAGATGCACTGGCACCTCATTTATTATCATCAGGACCAATGGGCCTTACTGCATTGTGCGTTCAACTCCAACTGAGCCGGTGCACTTTGCCTAGCAACATGTATCCCTGCAGGCCATTCCAGTTCAATGCTTGCCCTGGACTATGACCTCCATCACACACACACATGCACAGAGACACCGCATACGAATATCGTTTCTCAACATGCACTACAAATGTTATTCATTTTAGCTACAAAACGCACACAACCGGTCTGAACAATACGACTAAAAGATCTCCCCATTGAGTCATTTATTATAAAACGGATAGTTCCAGTCTTGGACTCTGATTTGTCAATGCAATATCCAAAACACAATAACGTATAGCAAAATACTAATTGTAATGATGCAAAGCTGAATTTAAGCGCTTAATTTAAAGTTGAATTTAGGCAGTGTTTATGGTCAAAATATTAATGAACACAATATTTAAAATATATATGAAATTGTTGTGTGTAAAACAAAAAAAAAACCTTTAAAAAAAAGTTTAATACATATATGTGTGTGCTTATTTTTTGTGTATATATAAATACACACACATGCATGTATATATTTCAGAAAAATAAGTTATGTTTATATGTTATATATATTATATTTTAAAAATATATGCATGTGTGTGTGTGTGTCTATATATATATATATATATATATATAAACAGAACACACACATATATTATGCAAACAAAAATTTTTATTTTGAGTGCAGTTGCTCTTGAATAATTATTTGACAACACACACACACACACACACATACATATTTATATACATACATTTACATATATATATTGCTGCTTTTCTGGCAGAGCTAGGACTCATTTCTGATATGTGCTCAAGTTAAATGAGTCTGTCCACACTTTCCCACTCAATCATTTTTATTCAGAAAAAATTGACAACAAAAAGAAAGAAGGAGAGAAAAGGAAAAATATTACTCCTTCTCCTCCTTTCACTCCCTCTTTTCTTCTTTCTGCATTCATCACAACTGAAATCACTTTATCTTTTGCGCTCGCTCCACTAAATAATATTAGTTAATGAGAGGCGTCATGCTCTACAATACTGAATAATATAAGCCCATCAACCCTGCTTTACCTCTGGTCCCTCAAGGCCAGTTCTTTTCACAGCGCTGGCTGTCTCCTAAAGGACAGCTGCAGCAGGACAAGACAACCATAGCAAATCCTGAAGAAAGCTTTATCAGAGTGGTCATGAAAGAGGCCAAGCTAGATTTCCCTAGCAGCCAATCATACGGCCTCTCAGTTTTTACCCTCACACAAACACTGAATTACAAACAGTCCCGCTAATGCGAGTGTGTGCCACTATTCTATCTGCACTCCTCCCTGCACAGCAGGGTTCTTGTATTGGGATGCAGCGTAATTTGAGGTTGTGGCCCCTGCTGTCTGAGTGGCACATGCCCGCTCAGGAAAGGGCATGGGGCTGGCGGAATCCCTGCATTCCTCGCTGCTGCCTTTCAATGGTTCTTTAGCAACAGGGAGCTCTGTGTCACGAAATAGGGGGGACTAAAATAATTTAAAACTACAGCAGAGGTTCCAGAGTGTGGAGTGATAAAATAACAGCTCAATTGTGCATTATTGTACGTGCGTCAGTAAGGCCAACATGCATACTGCTGTTATATTATATATCAAATATAAAACCATGTTTGTTGTATTATATATTGCAATAATTATCCAACAAGGGTGACATTATTACAAAAAAATCTATTTAAAATTATGTTCTTTTGACCTTTCCGTTCATCAAAGAATCCTTCCAAAACTCATCACGGTTGCCAAAAATATTACGCAGCACTACTGTTTTCAAAATTTTTTGGTAACATATTTGTATGATTTCTGAAAGATCATGTAACACTGAAGACTTGACTAATGATGTTGAAAATAAAGCTTTGCCATCACATGCATGAATACATTTTTAAGTTTATTAATATAGAACATATTTATTTGAAATTTCAATAAAACTTAACAATATTACTGCAAATGTATGCTGAGCATAAGTGATTTCTTTCCCCCAAACTTTTGAATGGAATATTAAATATTATGTTTTTAATATGATCAAATCAGCCTGCCTTCACTATGTTGCAATAAAAAGTCACTTTGAGGGTTGAGATAACATGCCCACATTAAAGAGTTGTCCTAAATAATGCTTGCAGGGTTTGTGTGCTTAAATCTCAAAAAAGGAACTAGAAGCTAAATCCTGATGAATAGGCATCTTACCTTGTCTATGTCTTAAATTTCAATAGAAATCATGAATTTGATAGAGTGCCAAAAAAGCACTGGCTCAAGAGGGACAGCAGCACAATAACTTTCACACCGTGGTCAGAAAAGTACTTTTCATCTACGTCTAAGACACTGTCAAAAGAAGCCCAAACTAAGACTCTTCAACATCAATGCATCACTTTTGTGGACATTTTGGATGCAGCAAAGGACAGCCACTCTGACTGTGAATGGACACCAGTTTATTGTTGTGGTATCAGCGCAATGGGGGGCAGGCCTTACCAACCCCTCTGAGAGCCCCACACAAGAGATGCTGCTGGTGACCGGAGAGAAGAGGGCTGGTGAGGGCGGGTCCAGTGCCTCAGCCCAGACACTCCCTTTTTTCTCTGTTCCTGCCCGGTCACATTGTGCAGGGGGCCCGGCCAGTACGAGACAAAAGGGAGCCGCGGGCCGGGCGGTTCGGATTCTATGTGAAGGTGTTTGGAGTGTGTGCTACCCCGAAACCCTCTCTTGTTTTAGGGAGAGGGTGGCCGAGGACTGGGGAGCTGGGGAGGAGGGGGGTGGGTGTCACTGTGACGGATGGGTTGCGGGTTGTTGGCGCTTTTGTGGATGGCGGTGTGTGTCTGAATAGGGACGTGCTGCCTCCCGCTCTGTACGTTTCTGCAGCCCGAGGCAGGGTGTGTGGCGGGTGTAACGGGGGATTTGATTAAGGAATAGAGAAGCAAAGAAAAAAAAAACTTTCAAGCTTTTGGATGAGAACGAGAACACAATGAGTGAGACTGAGTGAGCATGCCTGCCTAATATTAGAGTGAGGCACCACATTAACAGCCTGCTGTGACGGGAATATAAAGACACTGGTTTCAAACAAAAACTGAGAATATAAAATAGAGTTCAGAAAATACGTTATAGATCACCTTAGTCTCATATCTTGTTTTCTGATGTCATAATATCAGAAACGAATAAGACTTTTTGTTAAATGAAAAGAGGCTGAAAAAAAAAACCTCAAAAGAAAAATGATGAAATGTTGTCAAATTATAAAATGACAACAAATGACTCAAAAGAAAATAAACTATTCAGAGATAATGAAATACATAAATAAATTGACAAAAGCACATAGATAAATTGTCAAAGACAAACAAAACAAAACAACATATTTACATAAAAACTAAAATTCCACCATCATTTATGTATCCTTATGTCATTCCTAAACTGCATGACTGACTTTCTTCTGTGAAACATAAAAGAAGATATTTTTTGTCCAATCAATGAAAGTCAGTGGGGTTCAGTGTTGTTTTGAACCCCACTGATTTTCATTGTACAGACAAAAACAGTTGAAACATCCTTCAAAATATCTTCTTTTATGCATTCAACACAAGAAAAAAGGCTCATGCATACAACATGAAGATGAGTAAATGATGGCAAAATTTCCATTCTGGGGTGAACTGTCCCTTTAAGACTCACCTTTATTTGATATTTTGAATATACACAATGCCATAATCTAAATTTCCATCTCAACACGGACGGTATCACATTCTACTCGTTTGATGCATGGACAGCCAGCAGTAATGAGATAAGATTCGTCTGCCCGCATAATGGAGCGGTTCGCAGATGAATAAGATAAGCTCCCCATTGCTTAATAAAAGAGTGCTTCTCTGGCCTTGTCCTTAGTGCAAAAGTCAATGGGAGAACACAACGGCATGCATACTAATAATGAGCCCACATCCCTGGAGCCTGGGACTGTTTTTGTTCTGCGAGCCTGAGCCACTGTTTGAGCCTCCGTGGATGTCTCTTTCTGAGGGCAGATGAAACCATCAGTAGCCCAGCAGCTCTGCAGGGATGACAGTTAACAGAGCAGCTCACCTCAGACTTGTGATAGTTTGACGGGCGGACGATTAGCATTTCCTGCTTGTAATCTTTTGTGTGGCAATGAAGGGAAGGTATGTTTGCTGTTTTGCCAAGAGAAAGTGTGGCACTCACTCACTGATCCCCTGCGGGGGATCTTTAAGAGTCCCGCATGAGCTCGCAGACTGCGCTGAGTTTGGAATGGAGCTACGTGTTTGATGAGAGGAAGTGTCTGTTTCTAAACTAGCAGGGAACTGAATAAACAGAATAAGTGAATAAACAGAAAAAGTGGCCCTCAGAACATTAGTAAAGTGCATGGCTTAGTGAAGGAGTCAAGGGTGCGTTCGAGAAACTCCAGGCCTGCAAGCTCCCAAAAGATATATATATATATATATATATAATGTTACTATACCAAAATCTGCTTTTTTAACCTTAAATAGATGATGATAATAATAATAACACAGGTGGCACAACATAAAGCCACACAATGAATAAGGATTCAATTTAAGTGGCCTGTCCTTAAAAAGATGTTAAATATAATCATTGTGTCATGCAGGCATGCGCTTCATTGTTATAGAGTAATTCATAATTTTGCACCTCCAATACGTTTACGGTAAAATGGCTGTATTCTCGAAAACCTATTATACCCTGCTCATCTGAAAATGCAAACATGGCCAAACATTTGACTAACGTGTCTTTCCGTTTTAGGCCCTGACAGCACACTGAACGTGGTGGTTTGATGGGCAGGTGATTTGCATTCCTTCCTTGTTCTCCTTTGTGTAAAGGGAAAGTATGTTTGCTGTTTGGGAGAGTGAAAATGTGGTCCATACTGTCTGTCCCTCGGTGGGGGGTCTAACCCATTACAATAAGCCCCGACTGAGCATATAGACTGCGCTGACCACTCTTGGCACAGGGAAAACAAAATATTTGCATCACCTGGTGCTCCAAGGCATTTAATGCGGGAGGAAGTATCAGCGCTCCTGAGGGAATTACTGAGGCATTCCCTTGTCTGGAGATTCCTGAGAGCAAGGTGCAAGGGGGGAAAGAGAGAAAAGGGGGATGAGGGAAACACAAAATTAGACGTGATATTATGGGATTAACATTTCCAAAATATTGTGCACTTTGATAGAATCATACCTATGATCTATTTTTATCTTTCATCATTATAATGCATAAAGATTAGAAACTTCTTCTAAAAGCTCTTTGTTGGTTTTATTGTTTGTTTACTGTCTGACAGAATGGTACATGATATTCTGCAGCAGGAGTCCATTTTGTTATTACACACCGCCACCTGGTGGCTGAACATGCACATGTTTGTTTGTTTTGTGTGTGTGTTTTTACTAACAACAGGGTTAAACCCAAATTACTATTCGTTGCCTCTTATAAGGACAGGTAATAATTAAATTAAATTACTTAATCAATGCTATTATTAGCCTATTATTATTAATATTATTACTACTACTACTATTATTGTTATTGTTATAGATGATGAATAACATCATATTGCTACTTCAGGCACTTTTATTAAAAAATGTGAAAAAAGATCACACAATAATTGATTTTCGGTGAGGGATTAAATGAAATAAATTTGTATGCATAAAATTAAAAAAAAATTGTTAGCATAATTGTTTATGTATATGCATAGTACTTAAACTCTCTCTCTCTATATATATATGTAGCCTATATATAGTTTTTTTTGCATACATATATATATATATAAATTAATGTAAACTTTTTTCAGGGTTCTTAAATAAATTACATTTTATAACATTAAAATAGAAAGCTGTTATTTTAAATAGTAAAGATATTACAATTCTTTACACAGGAAAAAAATGCATCCTTGGTGGGGAGAATATAATTATTTCAAAAGTATGAAAACATTTTTAAAGACTCCAAACTTTAAAATGGTAGTGTATACATACACTGTAGATAAAAAATCTCTTTCAATACACAAATGAAATCCCTCTTTATAGTAAGAACGTATTATGAAAGAGGACCAGGGCTTATGTGTAGAGCTTTGTGAGTGAGCCTATGTGGATGAGGCCATTACTTTACTTTTGACAAAAGGGATGACTTCATCTTTTCTGAGCCATTAGGATGTAGTAGGAAGTGGTGTCTTGGGGCTGGTAGGGGTTCGTGAAAGAGCCATTTTTCCTCAGCGCTCAATGTGCTTTGAAATCAGTAGAGGGAAACACAGGGGAGGGAATGCGCTGTGTGCCATTCTCCTATTTATTTTTATGGCTCTTCCGTTTTCCTCAGTGTGGAAGCAAAACAGGGCCTGGGGAGAGAGAGGGAGAAATGCCAATTACTGCCAGTCTGCTACAGAGTGCTTTGGCCTTGCCTCTGTTCTTCCATAGCAACTCATGAATTGCATGTGTGTACATGTGCTTGTGTGCATGAGTAGGAGATTTACTACAACAAACACTGCATTCATGAGCACATATTTCGCTTGAAATCTTTACTTTAACAGGCAAGAAATGCAAAAAAACTGTTTACTGGCCAAATAATGAAGAAACAAGACATTTTATGTACAGTTTTCCACAAATGCACAATACATTTGTGTGCCAAGGTTGGAAAAACAGAGTCATTAAACTCTCTATAAATTCACGCTTCCGCCCCCTTTGCCATTCTGCAACTCCCACGTCTGTTGTGATAGATGGTGATCCAACTCAAACTTCTCACTTGCACTCGGCTTCATGTATTTGTCATTATTATAGATGGATTCTATTTGGTTCCATCAGTGTTAGTGGTGCACAGAGAGGGAAAAGCCTTTCGTGTGGAGGCAGAGTCAATTATTTGTGTTCCATAGAGGGGGGAAATGGGTTAATATTTTAAACATGCTTGACACCTTCACAACAGGGAATTGGTCTCATTTTTGTTGAAGTTTGGAAAATGTTAAAAAACCCATATAGTCTACAAGGCGCTCCATATATCACTGTAAAATAAAAAGCTACAGCAGTACACAAAACCACAGACCTTTGAAAAATAGAATAAGGCCTTGTCTCTGGGGCCATTACGTAACGCCTATGGCCTTGCTTCAAATACAGAAAAACTTACTTTGACTCAACTTTCTGAGCTTCAGGTTTTGGAAAACAAAAGTTTGAGGTTGATGTTTTTGAAAGATATTTTTTATACATAATCAAAAAGACAATATTTATTTTATACTGCGCCATTTAGAGTTTCATGACAGAACTTTGGATACATTGCTCGTTGGTGTAAAATTGTTGTGCTGATTAACATTTTTGTTTAAACCATGGAATTAAGTTTTTCTTTAGGATGAATAGAAAGTTCAGAAGAACAGCATTTATTGAAAAAATCAACACAGTCTTATTTTACAGTCTTTCGTATGATTTTACTAAAACCCCGTGACGGGTAGGTTCAGGTTATTCGTACAAAATCATACGAATTGGCAACTCGTAAAATTTGTACCATTTAGCAAAAATCGTATGAATTTCTTACGAGTGAGCTCATAAGAATTGCCCACCTCAGAAAATATGTATGAATTGATGCGAGATCGATTTGGAAAAAAACATCTTTTGTAGTGGCATGTCTTTACTGTCACTTTTGATCAGTTTAATGCAGCCAGTATTAACCCTAAACTTTCAAACAATAGTGTATATTTACAAAATTACTGTTTTTTTTTTTACATTTATTTTAACAAACCAATGAATTCAAAAGCTTGTTGTCCATGTTAAACACAACACCAGCATCCTGCAGTTAGAGTTTCATTAAAGTAGACTCACTGATATAGTTTATGATCTGCAAACTGTAAGAGTAAACATATTTAGCTGCGGTGTGGAATGTGTTTGACATGGACTGTGACTGATCTGGTATAAACATTCCCCTCTGCTTAACCTCTGACCTCCACTTAATCACTTCTGCTGCTCCCCTCTGTATCCAAGCCTCAGAAGTCCAAATCATGCCAACATGAAATATGTAAAATATATGAGGCAGAGCAAAGTATTTAAAAAGTTCACTTTGTTGTTAGTTTTCCTGATCCCTAAGCAGTCAAGATAAAATAGCTTAAAGAGGTTATGAGTGATGTTGATGAAAGCTGCAAATGTCTTTGAAACTGAATCCCCCTCGACGAAGCCTATGAAAGGACTGAGAGTCTGTAGGGAAATGCAGGAATGAGGCCCTCTGTTCTAGCCATATATGTTTTAATTCAAGTCCCTCTCCCAATACTAACGAAATGGTATTTTTTTTTACACATGACTAAAGCTGTGTGTTGCATTTTAAATGTGCATTTCTGCAACTTTTGACGAGATGCCACAAAGTTGTGCTCTCATGAAAATGTGCTATAAAATTTGACTTTAATATTTAGTGACAGTTCACTCTGCCTCCATCAAATCTGATTTATGAAACCAAACATAATTGACAGATATAATAATATAAATAAAAACATTAGAATCGCAATTTCAAAGTCAGAATGCTGACACTACTCCACCAATAAAAATGCATATTAAAGCATATTTCTGAACTAGAAAAATAACGCATGTAATTGTCTTTCAGGAGGGGTTTTGTAGAGTATATCAATCATGTAGATCGATATTACTGATAAAGATGATGGCATAAAAACGCATTGCTGTCTCAGCATTCATAATAAGCTGCAATGAACAGTCATACATCATTCTGTCAAGCCTATTCACATTCAACCAATGCTAAGATGATCTCATCTACATGTTATAGAAATGAGAAGCATCATGGTTGTACAGATGGGGAGGGTTGCCATAGTTCCTTGAAATTCCGTTCTGTTAAAGCTACAAATATTGAACAAAGTGAACATGTAAAAACTGAGAAAAGCGTAATTAATTAAAAAAATACTTAAAAAATAACTTGGGTAACACCTGGGTATGGTAGGTGAAACAACAGAACTCAACACTTGACATTCATCTGCAGGTTAGACATAAATAAATAGCATAAAAGATATGAAACATCCAAAGTTTAGGAAAAATTAAAATATGAGACGTGATAGACTGTAAGATCCATTTACTCTTTATTACTTATTTATTTGAACCCTTATGAAAACAGAACATCTTAAACCAGCTTGCTGCCCAGATTGGTCTCCAAGTCCAACCCAAAAAAATGTCCCAAATTCTTCTAAACCCAGCCAAAAGAGCAGCCTTGGAGACCAGTACATTTGCTTAAGATGGCTTACGGTCTTTCTTTCCTTTTTTTCAGCAGGAAGGGGGGAATGTTTCAACCCACAGTCTAAACAATAGCAGCCTTTTGTTAATATCCATATCCTGTCACGTTATTCATGAATTCTACTAAGCATTGTAAGTTCACATTGGAATGACACTGTAACGTATTTATAGCACCTACAAATAGAAACACCTGAGCTGGCAAATGTCTACGTGATTTCTGTGCACTGCTTAATGTGCTTGTAAACCACATCAATCCTCCTCTGCAACGTAAGCGCGTGCTCCTCAGACAGAGAGCCCAGCTCGCGAGCCAACGGTTCCCTCGCGCGGTACAGTTCACACAGCAGCCTCGCGCTGCTTCCGGAGCGCTTCAACTCAGAAACACGCCGGACTGTACTTCTGCGAAATATACACCACGAACTCAGCAGCAATCTGTGATATTGTTCCCACAGGTCTAGCACTCTGTATCCGTGAACAAGCCCTGCCTCGTTATCGATAAAAAGCAAATGTCCGTTGATAGTTTTGAGAAGGTTATTAGTGCTCCTCTCCATCACGCGTGCGTCCCACTGGAGACTGAAAATGTGACTGACAATTCGATCAAAGTTGGCTGTTAAATAGTCAAATATGATTAGATCGCTCCACTGCATTAATTCAACCAGATACGTTATAGTCATGTTAGATAAAGCCTCGGCAGAGAGTTGCAGACCTTCTCCTCGCTGTTTCCGCAAATGCAGCGGAATAAACACTCCAGTGACATTTGGGATGAACTCGGTGAGAGACACAATGGCATTTGGCGACCACTCTAACGCCTCGATATTTCCTCGCACACTTGCCCACTGCTCACTGGACAGGTTCAGTTTGGAAAGCGCCAAGGGCGGAAGGTTGGAGATCTCAAGCAGTTCAGCAAGATAATAGGAGAGCGTTTCTCCCAGCACTTGATCAGCGTCGATGCCATATCGCACGCATGCTCTCGTGCCGTCGGCGAAGGTCGCTAGGCGGTTTGTGGGTCTGCCGCAGCCCGCTTCCAGCACAACCACCCGAGCGTCCCGAACCTGCTCTCTCCACTCCCTCTCGTGCTCCACGCCAAAGACACGAGTGGAGAGACCGTCCAGCCACGCGCTCCAGAAGACCCGGTGCTCGATCGCGTTATCCACAGTATTAAAAGTTTTTCCATCGTGCGATCCTGCGTTCACCAGCGCGTGTCTTTTAGAAATATTCACCTGCTCGTTCGCAACAGAAAATACAACGTCCCGTTCCGTGGATTGTTGGACAAATACGAACCAAAGATGCAACTTCACATTTCCAATCCAGGTAACTATTCCAAGCCACATGCAAAGTGACGCGCATAATTTCACCTTGCCGGCGTTCATGATTTCAAAACGCATTTTAGTCCATTTCGCTTTCCATTTAGCTCTTCTTACATGAGACTTCTAAGGCTAAATACGATCATTAGGAATTCACCTCTCCTGTGCGATGTTCCCTGCATCTCCTCCCAAACTCTTCCAGCCTTCAGTACAGCTACGATCGCATGGACGCGAATCATGTGACCAAGATCAGATCGTGAGACTTGACAAATGTGGTTTCACATTTCTCCAGGGGTAATGCCAATGACGAAAAGGTTATACGAGGATGTTTAGAGTTCTCTGGTAGAATTCAGATTTGATATATTTACAAACTTGTCCATCAACAGTAGCCTATTTATTTGAGTTAACGACCCAGAGGTCTCTAGCGACCTATCAGTTACGTGGCGTGATTACTTGGCGGGTTGTTACTTAAAGGAACACTCAGTAACTTCTGCTTATTAAAAAGGTTTTAGACAGAGAAAAATGAACAGTACTTATATAACTAAGCCGTAGGCTGACATGAGCTAAAGGTTCCTATCATCATTGCTTATCAAAATAAAGTAAATCATTTAGCTTTCACAGTTTGCTTTATGTAACTAAGCTATTTAGTTCTTATGTATAAATAAGTGATTCAATTAGAAATGTTTCATCATTTTGAGTTAAGAGAGTTGTTTGAGTTTATTGTTAAAAAATAAAATAATTGATCGTGAGACATATTATAATAACACACAAGTTGTTTAGTTATGTATAAATAGGCTAAGTGATAAAAGTAGACATTTTTCATCATTTTGAGTTAAGAGAGTTAAACGTTTCCCAGGTGCATTTAAAGGCAACATTATTACTACTTATAATGATGCTCTCTCTACATACCGCTTTCAGCTTGTGCTAAAGGCATTTTAACAGGCTTAAGCATGAGATACATCTAAATCAAGCAAACACAATAAGTCTGAAAGGAAAAATTATATGTCCAAACAAGCAGTCCTTCCTGGAGTCATGAAACAAACTGCAATGATTTTCAGCTCTCACACCACAGATTGGGAATAAACGCGGGGACATCAAGCGCCAATCACAAACACATGATGGTCACAGCTGCCACACCGCAAAAGGCATCCATTATAGCTACTGGAGAGAGAAAACTCACGACCAGTGACATAACATTTCTTCATATAGCACATTTAAAAAGTCCCCTACAACAACGCATTGTTTTCAGCAATTGCACTTTCAACATTCATTTTGGTGTGGTACTGTTTGGTCATAACACTCTGGGTTGTTTTAGCATGTGTGAGCTGATCCTGCTGTCATTCTGTTTTGACTTGTTACTTATTACTTGAATGCACTGCCAGACATACAGCTGGTCAGACCATGTTCCCAAAATGTCTGGCCAGGAGCATGAAAAAGCTGCAGGTGTTGTGCCTAAATCCTCCCCCTGCCACCATTCTGTCACTCTTCACATGATTGCGCACACACTGATCTTGGAGCTTTGCACCTGCTTAGAAAACTAGGATATGTTGTGGTTTGGAAACCTGTTTGCAGGGCCCCAAAATGGGATGTTGGCTTAGAGGAACAAAGCCAGACCAGGACCGTTGTTAGCCAACTGGTGGCAAAATTTTGTGTCACCAACATAGTTAATTAGTTTTTTCAAAAAAACATAGTTCAAATGACATTTCCAAACAGCATCTCAGAGATCATATTATGATTTTGTCATATGATTTTTGCAATGTTTAAGCAATCACAGAACTGTTACTGAAGTTCGGTAAAGTTCTGCAATGTATACAAACACTGGGCTTTCGAAGTACACTGAAACTAGTTTAGAACACCTGAATGTTATGCATGAAGTTTATGCAACTGGCCCCAGGTATTGTTCTTTCATCCTGGCTAATTTGTCTGAAAGGAGATTGGTGCAGAGACTATGAGTTGGTCTTTAAGAACATGTTTTGTCATGTTGAGCTGTGTGTCATTAGCTTGAAATGCATGAGACAAGTCCAGTAGTCCAGGTGGCAGCAGGATTTCATTGAGCTCGGTGCAGTCAAAGACTACACCCAAGACGTGTCCCCGGCTTCTAAATAAAACAGCCAATCGCTGATTTGCAAAGTCAGTGCATCAACGCGTCTGCGGTTAGAAGTACCGCTTGCTATAGAAACATTTAGCATTCTGAGACGTGCACCTAGAAATGTGCACTGACTGATCTCACCTGAGAACTAAGCTTTTTATAACGCTATTTGAGCAAAACAAAAAACAAGTTATTACACAGCTGTTGTCAGATTTCATTAGTCGTAAGCTTATAGTGAACAGTTTTGGATAATTTGATGTTTCCCCATTCAAAGAGATGGGAGCTGCACTTGGATGACCGAGAGGCGTTTCAAAGATGGCCGTCGAGTGACATGACTTGTCTTAAAGTCTTAAAGGTGCAGTCTATGTGGTATGTCCACTTTTGAAGCCAGGTGCAAGTTGTTTTGTGGTAGAAATTCAGAGACCTGACTGACAACAATGTCAAAAATAAACCTGAATAAAATATTAAAAAACACTATTTGTCTGATCCAGACTGCTTCATCACTGGGCCGGCTCCAACATAACCAGAAGAATCATATTAATCACTTAGACTTGTAATTTAGCAAAGCAAATAGTAAATGTAAGAAACTTTGCTGTAGGTGATTTTGGCAATTAATCTAAAAAATCTATACTTTCATCAAGGTTCCTGTAACAAACAAGGGATATTTTAGGGGCAGTTTGTCAAATTTGAAAACTATTATGTATACTTTTTGTACAAAAAAACTCACGTAATACAGACACTTTTCTCCATTTTTCATTCCACTCTATTCAAATGCATTTAATGGTTCATTCATCTTTTAGTTTGTGAATGCATCTTAGAATAATTATGCAGGTGGTAGAAAAAGCCAACATTAAAATAGTGACTAAAATGTTGCCGAGCTGAGCACAGTGTGTGCCAAAGTGGCCAAGTACAGAAGTGTCGGTTCCCTCTGTGCTCCTTCTCATTGCAAATGCAACTTTGTCCAGAATGTTTATGAATATTTTAGAGAGAAGTCCTTTTCCCTTCAGAGTGCCCTCGAGCAAGAGATGCTAAGTAGAACACCCCATCAGCAACGCTTCTTGAATCTTTCTTATTTGGTAGTTGACACTAACTCAAAATATCCAGAGGCAAGTCTAGGTTTTCAATAAGTGTAAGATATACTGTATAGCTGTGCAAGGATATAATCCAATATTGTTTAGACATTGATGGATTGTGACTGCCCCTGAACAGAAGTAAAAAGTTTGCGATATTTGAAACAATCATTCAGATATCACTTTAAAACTGCCAGTGTGAGTCATTAATATCTGTCCAAGATAAACGCTGCGTTTGGAAGAAGATGTTTATTTGAAAATAAACACTGAAAAGACTCTTTCTATGGAATTTTGTTTGTATGTAGCTGCCACAGCTGAAACAAATGAAATGTCAGAGTTGCATGTAAAATATCTCTGACAACCCCCTCAAAAACATGTAGATGATTTTAGTAAATGTATTGTACGCGTATGTTGTTTGCCTGCTGTTGGACACATTGACATCTGACTTCAATAGCCGTAAAACTGCTAAACGCTCTGAAGACATAAGCATCGTAGAATTTGTTTTCAATAAGCACACAATAATAAACATGCAAAGCTGTGTGGTGTATGCATTTGGGTATGGATTTGATTGTTTGAAAAGAATTTGAGAAGGGTTTATATGGAAAATGAATACTGTATGGTGTAGAGAGGGTGGGAACAGGCAGTAATAAAAAATAAACTGGAAAGCAGTTAAAGCTTTTGGCAGAGATCCTATTTTGAACAAAGGTACCATTAGACTATGCTTGTGTAATAATACATATAGATGGTTATGATCAACTGTTGTTTACCAGCAGGATCATGTTTTGCAGTGTGTTTGTGCTTCGTGTCGTGTGACACATTTGTTAATCATCACAGTCATAAGAGCTGGGGGTTTCCTTTCTTCAGACAGAAGGAGTGTATTTGGGAACAGTTAAGAACATGGAAACTCGGTTTCCATGGGAACTCAAAACAAACGGGGAAATGTTTTCCTCTTTAGACTGTCCTGCTGTATCGTTCTACCAAACTAGAAAATAACTCTCATCTGTCTTTGTGACACCAGCCTTAGAGAGTCACAGATATTTTTCTCACATCAAAAGTGAAAGTTGCAGCAGAAGGCTGAAAGTCTACAAGGAATGTAAAATCCAAATGGATCAGTCAAACAGAGCAAAAGATGGGGGAGGGGTTAGAGAGAGAGGCAAAGAAAGAGAGTTCTCAAAGTCAGCCATTTGTAGAATACATTTCCACATCCTATTATCTGCTTGACCAGACAAATGGAGCCAATTTACTATATTTATTGAAATATGCATATATATGCATATATATGGTGCGTTGTCAGTACATAAACAATTATCTCCTCTACACTTCTCTAGAAAGTGTACATTTACAGCTATTTGCATTTACAACTTTTGTTCCAAGCTGCTACAACAATTTGGTTTGCTGGAAGAGGAATACTTTGAAGTAACTTAGTAACTGTGTCTAACAAATATACAAACATGACATTGGGAAGAGAATGGGTTAAAGGTTTCCCCTTGCTGTGTATCACACGTCTTACGTCACAGCAACAGTTGAGCAGTGAAACTGCAACAGACTGTAAATTGAGGGAGAGAGTGAAGCAAGAGGAACTGTCTGAGAGAGAAGAGAGAGAGACTGGGGGGGTTCTAATCACTGGCCTCATGTTGCAGGAGCTCATTTGACACAACAGAAGTCTTGGCAGAAGAATGCTCTTTCCCTCAGGCCAGCTGGCTGTGAGCGCAGGGATATGGATGTCCTCTAAGTGTGGATACCATGCTGGTTCGCTCCATATCGTTTTTTATCTTCTTCAGCTTTTAGGCACTGGAGCATCTTGGCCCAATGGTAAGAGTTTTGTAAAAAAGCTGTAACATTCGCTTTCAAGAATAATGGCTGTGTTTTTCTGACACAGACACCGTTATTGCAATGCACTGTGTAATTTAAATACCACAGCCACTGGGAAGTGTGTTTATCTGACTGTATGTTTAATCCTTTAACAGCACTTAATGTTATTCTGCAGGTTACAATGTGCTTTAAGGATCAGCTTTAGATGAGTGTTCCTTAAGTCCCTGCTGATATTTGTCATATGAGACTTGATGAAAGTTGTAAATCTGTTTAAATATTCATCAGATGTCCTGGTGTTGCTTGCAAATTTGATATACTGTATTTGCCAATGTCCAAAACATATAGAGGTCCAGTAAACCTGGATACATGTCATTGATGTGCATAAATCTCTTTGGACATTTTCTCACAAATGAGAAAAACAGACTTGCATTAAATGCGCCAGGAAATGACTATAGGAACCTTTTTTTGCTAACTCAAAGATAGCAAGACACAGACAGGAATCTTGCTCCCGCAAAAACAGAAGCAGTGTTATAATTATAGCACCGTTGCACAATTATCACACTGACTCATCTTTTATCTATATAAAAGACCACAGACTATAATTACAAGTCTGGTAATCAGATCTATGACAAAAGAATGACTTGAACCTGCTAAGACATGGTTGAGGTCACCCAAAATGCAAAACCCTCCAAGATATTTTTTTTCCTTAATCTGAACAGTTGTGGAGAAGCAAAGTATTGCATCTCTTGCTCACCAATGGAACCTCTGCGCTGAATGGGTGCTGTCAAAATGTCTGAACAGCTCATTAAAAACTTAACAGTTATTCACATCCATCCGACTCCAGTCCATCAGTCTTGTGAATAAACATATTAATCGTCAGCGTTGTTTAAACTTTAAACCATTGTGAGTCCATAACCCATAAGAAGACTTCCTCCAGTGAGTCTTTTCACATCAACAAACGTGTGTTTTTACTTGCAAACAGTGTTTGATCTGTGAATTTCTCTCTACTATTTCAGACAAGATGAGTTTTTCACTGGAGAATTCAATATTATGAATTATGGACACAGAGACTAGGGTTTAAAGGTATAAAAATATATTTATAGATTTGTTAACAAACGCAATTGGTGAACTAGAGTCATGTGGATTATTGTGATGATTTAATCGGTGTTTGGACTCATTTTGATGGCACCCATTCACTGCAGAGATTCATTGGTGATGCCAAATTTCAAATCTGTTCAGTGAAGAAACAAACTCATCTACATCTTTAATAGACAGAACACTGTTCACTTAGCATCCGTCACATGAATTCTAGACAAGCATGCAAGACATTATGTCTCTGACTTGTGGTCTGCTTGATTTAGTTTTTAGGTCGCAGGAGGATAAATGTCCCGGCCCACAGTGGAACGCCATGTGCCGTACCTGCTGTGAGTATGAGCAGATTTCATGTAAGTGCCCATCTCAGGGAACAAAAGTGGGCTACGCTGTACCCTGCTGTCGAAACGTTTTGGATGAGTGTGACCCCTGCATCCTTCACCAGGGTAAGAGCAAACATAACTTTCTAGAAGTGTTGAACTTTAGATGACCTGGAAGTGTAATTTTAAACTCAATCAGTTCGTGTTATGGGTCTGTATTGCATATGCATCTGCGCTAAATAGATTTTTTAAATATATATGAGCTTCAGCATATAGTACTTAATTTGTGTATTATTTATTTATGCTTTCTATCTGCTGTTTTCAGAAACTTTGTTTGTTTATTAAATATATAATTTCCAATAAGGTTGCAGCATTTTTGATAACTGCAAGACTTGTAACAATGGCACGTGGCAGGCCAAGGATGACTTCTACATCAGAGGCAGGTACTGCATATCGTGTCGTCGAGGCTGGTCTGGTGGAGACTGTCTCAGTGAGTGATCTGATCCTTTATAGAATCCTTCTAATACATGATATTTCCGTTTATTGCTTTTTATTGTCAAATATATAAACATAATTTTACACGCACACTCTTTTCACCAATTTTAGCATGTGGAGAAGTTATACAAAGGCCGCATGGTCATGTGATTTTAGAAAGTTATCCGATCAATGCCAAATGTGAATGGACACTACAAGCCGGCAAAGGAGCAACAATGGAACTCAGGTATAGGATAATTAATGATTTGTGATTTAAACATTTCTCAATTGAATCAATCTCGATTGCAACTATATTGCAAATGTGTACAGTATGTTTTCTCAATTCTGTTTTTTCAATATGCACATGTGTTTAGGTTTTCAATGATTAGCCTGGAATCTGACCATAGTTGTCAATATGACTATGTAGAGGTGCGGGATGGGGACAGTCCGAAGTCACCTGTGATTGGCAGATACTGTGGGGATGAAAGCCCTTTACCAATCAGAAGTTCTGGAAACAGTCTGCATATTCGTTTTGTGTCAGATGGCTATAATAATTATGATGGGTTTTTTGCAACTTTCCAGGAAGTCTCAGGTACAAAATTTATATAAATGTTTTAATTTTATTTTTTACATTTTATTAATTAATTTATTTAGTTGTTATTAGTGAGTTACTTAATTACTTAATTAATCTTGAGTATATTTTATTAGCAATTCAATTTATAATTTAATATAAAGCATATATATAGATAGATAAACTTAATATTGAATATTGAATTATTACAAATTTAATATATACTATATATATATATATATATATATAATATAATATATAATAATTCAGTTAGCAGATCCTGAAGCATGCAGCTACCATAATTGTTTTATATAATAATTTATAAATAATTTAATTATTATTATTTTATTATAGAATATAGTTCCTGTCCTTTCCTCAGTGTACTGTAGGTGAATGTTCTTATGTTCCCTAATTTTATGGACCTCTTTGTGGCTGAGTGGTCTCCATGGATTCATGCTTGTTTAAAATGTTGTTTAATTTTTAATGCTTACATATTGCATCATAATGTTTTACTACTTTACACAAGGACAAGCACCACCTCTCTGTGCAACCCCCAAGAAACCTGCACATGGCGATCTCTTCCTGCGGTACAAGGAAGGTGACATCCTCACCTCGGTTCAGTATCTGTGCTATAAACCGTACAAGCTCAAGGGAGCCTCTCAGCGGGAATGCCTTCCCAATGGCACTTGGAGTGGCAGTGCTCCAGTATGCATAAAGGGTACGCTGACACTTATGTAGTTATGACAACTGTTTTTTGTATAACACCCTTTGAGACTGACAAAGCAGCTTACAGTCAAAGTCAGGCATGCATGTAATGCCTGGGACTCCTTCTTCTTTGAATTTGAGATCACAGAACATCAGCTTAAAATTTTAGTTGTTTTGTTGTTGGCTATTTGAATTACAGAAGTTACCATAAAAGACTGTCCACCTCCACCACAGCTCCACAATGGATACTACACTGAGGTTTCAGGCTCTGATGGCAGAATAAAATATATTGAATATATCTGCAACAATACATATATTCTCAGTGGAGACCCAAAAAGAACATGCCAGAAGAATGGGACCTGGAGCGGCAGTCAGCCCCTGTGTGTCAGAGGTACCATCTTTACTTCAAGTTGTAAAGCAATTATGAAATAACTTTTGCAAACACCCTGTCAACTTGAACATCTAAACTGATTCACAGCTTGTAAAGAACCTAAAGTTTCTAAACTTGTGCTACAGAAGGTCTTGAAAAACCAACCCCCTTCCAGGTAAACCTTTTGAATTTATTTATTTATTTTTTTGACAGTATTAAACTCATAAAGTTGGATCTTAATTTTATACCTTTTAATGCTAGGAAAAGTCCAGTCCACAAACTGTACTCTGCTTCTAGTCAGGGAGGGCCTGAAGCAGACCCACTGGAGAAAGCCTTTTCTGTTTTTGGTGATTTGCCACCAACTTTCCACCATGTTTACACCAGCATAGAATATGAGTGCGTTTCAGCACTTTACAAGCACTCTGGCAGCGCACGCCGCACATGCCTAAAGACTGGAAAGTGGAGCGGTCGCCATTTCTCTTGCTCACCAGGTGAGGGAAGCACTAACACGTTTACAGCATGTCATGGTTTTCATATTTATAAATATTGTCTATGTACTAATAACCCTGGCAACTGTAACCCTGACAACTGAGGCTACTAAAGCAGAATTACATATTTGTCCAGTAATCAATAATATGATGATCATATTTACCTTTTTATGTAATAATAGTAACAAAAACAAAGATTATTAGAGTATACTAGAAGATACAGTATTTCAATCTTTCAATATTTTATCCAATGCCCTACTTGCCATTTTTTTGTTTGTTTTTGCTTTTATTTTGTTTTATTTTTCACATCTGGCACTCACTAATAATCACTCTGTCACTCTGGCATTCATTCTCTTCCAGTGTGTGGTAAATTACCAGCTGCCAGTCCCCAGAATTTCACCGAGATCCACTGGCCGTGGCATGCTGCTATATATACCAGTCTGTACAATGCCAGCCCTCTTATGGCAAGGACCAAAAGACGGGGCGACACGTTTGCCATAGACGAGGAAGAGGATGGAGAGGAAGATAAAGAACGGATTAAGAAGGACCAGAGATGGCAGCTGGTCTGCAGCGGGACTCTGGTCAACCAGCACTGGGTCGTGGTGGCTGCTCATTGCGTGACAGAGCCTGGGCAAACCGAAGCGCTCAATACAGATGATCTAAATGTCGTGATGGGGAAACATTACCTCAGTGACCTTAAAGAGAACATGAGACTACAGCACATACAGGTAAGAGCTTTCACACTACAATACATCTTGCAGAATTCTTTAAATCACCGATTCAAACATGCATCATTTGAGATTTACATATAAATTGCATGTAATAATTCATCTTAAAACACTAAATAACTCCTGACATTAACAGAACGAGTCCTTTCCATAAAGCCAACGGCATTATCATATTTTATGTCTTGAAACGTTCTTGGAAAGCCCAAAGCCATACCGAGGATACTGCAGACTAAATATACACATTAAAACTCAAGGCACATTCTTATCGATAATCTATGATTAGGCTTTGCCAGGTAGTCTGTAGGATTATTTACTTCTCAAACCGACCAGCCTCTTTCAGTTCAAGTTTTTCATCATCTCTGTTCCCACACAGATCTCTCAGATCTTGATCCATCCGAACTACGATTCACACGTCTTAGACTCCGACCTGGCCTTACTGATGCTGGTGGAGAAAGCTCGAATCAGTGAGTATGTGTCCCCTGTGTGCCTGCCGCGTCTGCAGGGCGGAGAGGTCACTGCAAAGCAGGCCTTCCTCACCGGCTGGCTCGTAGCAGGCCAACACAAGGCACACGCAGACTCCGAGGCCGTCCGGACTGGATTGATAGAATTAGCCGATGTGGTGAAATGCGAAAGGCAATTCAGCAAACATGGCGTACCAATCAGTATGACTGACAACATGCTGTGTGGACGCCAACATGCCCTCAGCCCGTCCATGATCTGTCCTTCTGAAACCGGAGGAGTTATTCTTTCACCTTCTGCTGATTTCCAACCCACTTTACGGCTGGAGCCTTTCCCCCCCAGCAGATCAGAAGATGCTGATTCTCATCATACTTGGGAACTGCTGGGGCTAGTGAGCTTCGGATATGATCTGCGGGGCTGTAATCCAGATTTGTACACCGTCTACACACGGGTAGCAAACTTTAAGAACTGGATTGAAAAGAACATAACATAGAGCTTCAATTTAAATATTATATA
>JAUMHR010000052.1:18646366-18663388 GCA_032361145.1 Enteromius fasciolatus
ATAATAAATAAATATGTACATAAATAAATGATTGAATTAATGAATAAATATGTACATTAATAAATAAATAAATACATCAATAATATAATAAATAAATATTTATGTATTTATTTCTGCATTTATTTTAAATCTATAAATAATCTATATATATATGAAATAAAATATATGAAAAGAAAATTATTTTCTGAGCTGTTAAAAGTGCTCACAAGTATTAGAGAACATGCTCAAATTCTGAGTAGGTTATTTTAGATAGATATTCTACATTTTGAAACTGTTCTGTGTTATACTTCACAAAAGGTTTATTTAGTATTATTTCTCAGTGAAATGTTCCTTGTTCTCTGTCTCAGGTGTGATCACTGGGTCAGTAGCTGGTATTCTACTTCGTTACGCATCACCACTCCCCGCTGATGTCATTATGGTCATTGCCTTCCCGGGTGATATTCTCATGAGGATGTTAAAAATGGTGATTTTACCTCTGATTGTCTCCAGTTTGATCACAGGTAATATTATATGCTTTGCTAAACACGTCCAAAACAATGCTATCCACACCATAATATTTTTTTTTCTCCAACAATGCCAGACAATAAATAAATAAAATAAACAAAAATCAGATGCAGAAATAATACCTGCAATGATCTATAGAATTATAAGTGTTATAACCACAGTCATAGCTGTGGGACAACTACAGAAATGATTAAGACATTGTTTGACCTTTTCTTCAGCCTTTCTTTGTAATCCAGTACAAGATTTAAAAAAAACATACCTTTCAAATTTAGGGTGGATCAGTTTCAGAAACTCATCAGCAGAACATGTCAAAACGTGCCCCCCCAAAAAAACGCAATTAGAATTTTAAAGCGTTCCAAATGCATTACTCATTCACTAATCACAGCAGTAATTATTAAACTTAACCCTGGGAAATACCTTGTGTGTGAAATTTTCAGTGCACAGTGTAAAAGTTTGAAAAAACAAAAAGAGTAATGATGCCTTGAGAAAGTTCTGTGGTAGTTAATAAAGTTGAAATGCTGTTTTGTTTGCTATATTTTTCAGGATTAGCAGGGTTGGATGCCAAATCCAGTGGTCGTCTGGGTACAAGGGCCATGGTGTATTACATGTCTACCACCATCATCGCAGCGGTATTGGGGGTGATCTTAGTGCTCCTCATCCACCCTGGTAACCCCAAACTAAAGGCAAACCTGGGCGAGGGCAAAAAGAACGATGAAGTGTCCAGTTTAGATGCCTTCTTTGATCTCATCCGAAATCTGTTTCCAGAAAATCTCGTTCAGGCCTGTTTTCAGCAGGTGTGTGTGTCCAAAGTGCTTTTAATTTCAGATAATTTTATCTATTTAATCTCAACCATAACTTAATTTCTGTTGATCTTTTCATCTGCTTATATTGAATAGTTTTCATTTCATTAACAGTTCTTATATCTCTTTATGTAGATCCAGACCGTTTCAAACAAGGTGGAAATAGCTCCTCTTCCTCCTCCAAATCCAACTCGGTTTGGACGAAATGCTACCAAGGGGGCAGCAAAATATGTAATCAAGAAGACTCTTCAATTTAAGAGTGGCATGAATGTTTTGGGTAATAAATGGTTTTGATCATGTAGTATATGCACAAAGCTGTCATTTTTGTTCTTTAAATTAACATGGCGGCAATGTTTGTCTCTGTAGGTCTCATTGGGTTCTTTGTGGCGTTCGGGATTTGCATGGGAAAGATGGGAGAAAGGGCCAAGCTGATGCTTGAGTTCTTCAATGTACTCAACGAGATTGTTATGAGGCTTGTCGGCATGATCATGTGGTCAGCTGTTATTATTGATTATTAATAAGTAGAGTAACATTTTTGGTTATACTTTATTTTGACAGTCCACTTTAGACATTCTACTAACTATAAGTAACTTTCTAACTACATGTCAACTAATGCTCATTCATTTGCAACTACATGTCTACTACCTCTCAGAGTAGACTGTTAGGGCAGGTTTAGGGTTAGTAGAATAAGTAAATATACCCATCAAAATAAAGTGTTACAAGATATTACGACAGTAATACTCTAATGACTGCTAGTTGACATGTAGTTGCAAAGTTACTTAAAGTTAGCAGAATGTCTAAAGTGGACAATTACAATAAACTGCTACCAAGATTTCATGTTTTCCATTCACAGCACTGTTTGTTCAATGATTTGTTAACTGCGATACATATAAAGTCTGTGCTTTAAAGTTTGGGTTGGTAAAAGATAGAAAGAAAAAAAAAGCACACCAAGATTGCATTTAGTTGATACAGTAAAAATGTTAATATTTTAACAAATATTTTAAATGTATTTTAGCTGCCTGTGATGATTTTTAATATTTTTGTGGTATCTGTGACACCTAGAAAGATCAAAATAACTATAAATAAAACATAAATGATTTCTAATTGTATAAATATATTGTCACTTTTGTTTAGTTTGGCTATTTAATTCAATGTGCTGAATGAAAGTATTACTATCCCTAACTGAACCCAGACTTTTCAACAGTAGTATAATGATAATGACTTTAACTGCACTGAACTGTCTGATTAACCTGTTGGTTGACTTTGCTGCATGTCTGTGTCCTGTAACAGGTATTCCCCGGTTGGTATTGCATGTCTGATATGTGGAAAGATCATTTCAATTAACGATTTGGAAGTGGTGGCCAAGCAGCTGGGAATGTACATGGTCACTGTTATCATTGGACTCATTATTCACGGAGCCATCTTCCTTCCTTTAATATATTTTGTTATTGTTCGGAAAAACCCATTCACATTCTTCATGGGAGTTTTCCAGGCATGGGTCACCGCTCTTGGAACAGCTTCTAGGTAAAAAAGAAAAAAAGCGGCAATAACTGTACCTTGATTTTTGTAAACCTTAGGACACATATTGTACTGAGTAAAATAAAGGGCGGGGAATGATTTCACTTGGCCTGTTTGGAAGTTGAGTTATGAATAATGACAGAATGTGTTCTGAAATCTTAATATGTATCTTTTGTAGTGCTGGGACATTACCAGTTACTTTCCGCTGTCTGGAGGAAAATTTGGGCATTGACAAGAGAGTGACTCGATTTGTGTTACCTGTTGGAGCAACGATCAACATGGACGGTACAGCGCTTTATGAGGCCGTAGCAGCCATCTTTATTGCCCAGATGAACGGAATAGAACTTGATCCTGGTCAGATCGTCACAGTCAGGTAAGACCAATGTCTGAATACAGGAATGAACATATACTTTACAAAAATGTTATTCTGTTATGCTGATTCACTGCAGACGGTTGCCTGGTAACTATATCAAATTAAAGGAATAGTTTACCCAAAAATGAAAATTCAGTAATTATTTCCCCAACTTCTCACATTGTTCCAAACTTCTTTAGTTATATTAGTTGTTTTTTTTCTGTTTAACAAAAAAGGGGAATCTTTACAATTTTTTTTTCCGCCACACAATGACAGCTCATAATTATCATGACTTCAAGCTTTTATAATGATATAATGAAAAAAATCACCAGAGAGCTTGTCCATAGGATTGTGCTCTGTATTCCTGTGTACATCTGGATCAGTCAGGAAAGAACAGTACAATATGATTTATGAAAAGTGGTCTCTTTTAATAAGTGGACTGATCTGGTCCTCCTGTTCAACTCTTTGACTCCGTAGATCATGTAGCAGCTGCTAACAACCGATTAGCTTGAATGAATATCAGTAAAAATACATTTCATTGTGTTTGTCATATAAAACTGTCATATTGTTTCAGACGACTTAAAAATATGGTATTATTTCTAGCTTGATAGATCTGGGGACTATGAACTGTTGATAAGCTAACTTTCTCAGTTCTACAGAAAAACCAATCACAGCATACGGTATGATTCTGGGCTGAGATTAGGGTAAATAAATAATAACAAATTCGATTTTTTTTTTACCCGTTTCATCATCAGAACTACTATTGTGTGAAACAAAATATTGATAAAATCACATTATACTTTTTTCAGAGGAAGGAGAGTCATGTGATCAAATCTAATAATTAGGTTTTGTTTGTAGCCTTACAGCGACTCTCGCTAGCGTAGGAGCTGCCAGTATTCCCAGTGCTGGTCTGGTGACGATGCTCCTGATCTTGACAGCTGTGGGACTGCCGACTCAAGACATCAGTTTACTGGTAGCAGTCGACTGGCTCCTGTAAGTCTAACCAATCTTTCTCTCTCTCTGCTCTTTTATTGGTACAAACATTCTCATGAAATGCTTGTCAGAGTCAAGGATTCAATCAGTAGGGTTATATTTTATGATTGAGATATGAAATATATGATTAAAATTTCTCAAAGTAAACCTCATGGCATGTTTCTGCATTTGCTTTGCATGTTAGAACAAGCCCTTTTGGCATTTGGAGTCATTTAGTCTTGAGAGATGTGGCACCTTTCTTTGTTTCTTTCTGCTTTATCAAACAGGGACCGTTTCCGGACATCAGTCAATGTCGTTGGTGACTCGTACGGTGCTGGAATCGTGTACCACCTCTCCAAAGATGAGCTTGACATGTTTGATGCTCAGCAGATAAGGCCAGATGACTTTGAGATGGCCAAGACACAATCCTTTTTTGAGAATAACACTAACCACGGTGTATATGCATCTCACAACTCCTGTCAGCCGGTCCAAATAGATGACTGCAAGGTACATTTTACTCTCACAGACATAGAAACCTGTATGTAGATGCTTTTATTTATTTCCCCGACATTGTATGTATCATTGTGATTTTTTTTATTTGACACTTTTTGTATTTTTCCGGTCATTCCTGATGCGAATACATAAGACATTAAACAGAATGAAGGAATAAATAAATATGGTTTATTTATTTGTTCTGCTACTTGGTGAAATAGCAGTTTTTTGTACAGTTTTTATATATCCATATCGGTATCTGGACGTCATCCATTTGGCAACCATACACATGTGCACAGTAAATCCTTCAAATGTTTGTATAGTACTAATGCCAAGATGCCTTTGGCTGCTCTCAAATGAAAAAAAAAATGAAAGTAAAACAAAGCAGCGCAAGAAAGGCACACCTCATTTTTGCCACCTATATTTTGAGACGACAAAGGCTGCTATTTCAACCTCAGTGTTAATAAGCTTGACAGAAAAGTGTTCCATCAGTAAGAAAACAGCCGCTGTGTTCTTTCTTTTTTGTAAATTGTATGCCTCTATTTGACCCTGTGTTTCACAAATGCATAGGTCTGTGTGGTAGCATGCGTCACACTTTTTCACAACCCCTTTAGAAGATTAGCTTTGGGCAGAGATTCACTGTAATTAGTAAAAAAATGCAAGTTTGTATTCACAAAATATAACAAATCAAATGATTCTATCTGTATTCAGTCTTTCAGCATTCTGTAAGGAATCCTGCTGCAGCTAATTATTATCTCTCTTGTGGTGGGTACATTTCTCTGAATTTGGACATAAATTGTGCTGTTAACATATTAAACTACCTGGATTCTCTGCTCCAAACCATAAAGAGTTTAGTTAGCAGCGGTTAATGCATTTTGACTGTGCCTTGGTCCAACAGTTAGTTGTCCCTGATAATTGCTTTCAGGTAACCTTGGCCTCAAATGGCTCCCCTGCGGAGTTCTCACTTGTTGAGGAGGAACCATGGATACGCGAGTAACACAGCACACAGATCCAGCTTCGCCTTATCCTGAATCCCGCAAGCTTATCCTTTCTGGTGAAAACCAAAAATGTTTTACATATAAACAGTCGGAAGTTACCACAGAATGTTTCACTTGCACAAGCATTGACTTTAGTATAACAATCTCAGTACATCGGATACACAAAAGGGAAGAGAACGTAGTTTGAAGTAGCGGGTGGTTCAGTCAGGCTGCGTAATATTTACACTCAAGGATCACGATAGCTCGAATTCTAGGGCTTGGGTTGGAGGACCAGTCTGAAACCTGCTGCCTTAAGGCTACCGCAATGGTTTGATTTCTTCTACAGCGCTACTAGTGGCAGGAGGAGAGAAGTGCAGCTTGTTTGCTGGAGATACCTTTGACTGGCTTGGCTTAGATGGATTAACCCTTGGTGGCAGTACTCCAGATCAGCCTCTTATAAGAGCTTACCAATGTACTTAGAGGTTCTGAAATAGTGGTTTGCCTCCAAATGCTGGCACTTATTTTTAAACGCTGCCCGACGTTAAAGCCACGTCCGCAATTACAAAGCGATCAGACAAGAAGTATGACATCGAGTCGATTGACGTTATCTGCAAGGGCTGTAGCGATGGTTAATATCCTGTTTAGTGGACTGAACAGTTCAGACATTAATAAGTTTCCATGTATGTTTATGTTTGAGGGAAGGGTCTTGCAGGTGTGTAGGTTTTGTATGTATCTGTGTGCTTTGTTAAGTTATCGATTTATTTGTGTGTTTATTTGCTAAGTTACAATCTTGCCTTGAAGATATCAACTGCAAACTGCAAACAGAAGACTTTTTGACATTAATATTAAATGTTTTCTTGGATCTTAGACCACTAATAGTGTTTGATTCTCTGGGGAGCCTTCTTGGATACTCAGATATTAAGTCCAGTTGAATGGATTCTATATTCACGCTGATAAGAGAGGCCCTCAAGTTATTTGGTGCTCAGGTTGTTAGCATGTAACAGAAAAGAGATGACAGAACTGAGATCTATGATTACATATCCACCATTTATTTGGTAGTCTGTAATAGCAACACTATCAGCATTCCTCTTTTGCACCAGAATCTTAAAACGCTCTCATTAAAGTGCCTCCTTGCACTTTCTGTACAAATATATATTTATATATAAATACACACATGTATGCTGTCATATTTTAGATTAAAGTGTAGTATTAACGTCATGACTTTTTGCCTATTGTTTTCAAAAAAACAATGGCAATTTGTGTATTCAATATTTTACTAAGTAGATTAAAGTGTAACAGGTTGTTTTAAGTAGATATTCCTATTATATACTGTACAAGTCACATGGAACAGGTGGCTGTGAAACTGACTGATGAGTAAAAATGCATGTACAGTATATTAATGTAAGCATATTTTTCACTGTCATGATGATATTGTGTCTCAAATATTGTTAAACATTTTGGTAGGAATAGTGACACTAGGGGAAAAAGTCAAATTACTAAACATTATAAACCAGGCTTGCTATGGATTTAACAGCCTTGTAGAGTGCAGAGATCTTGAGTATCTTCAGGAAATTGTACACAACCTAGATACACTATCTATGAAGTAAAAGTGTGCACTGTTCGAATATCTGTTCAGGCAGGGCCTGACACATCTGTAGAGGTACAGGGATGTACGTTAACAAATATTGTATCTTTTTATTTGTGCAGCCCTGTTTGGTTTCAAAGACGTTGTTTTACCAAACATGATTTTGCATCTACTTTTTAAATTTGTCTTTTTCCTCTATTTTTCTATGAAACACGTATAACAAATTGTAAATAAAGGCAATGCTTCTTGTCTCAGTGGTGTAACTCTTTATTTCTTGCTTTCTTTTTCCAAGTCTTTCGGATGTGATGATAAATTTGACATGCATTTTACATCCAGCTCTAACTGGACAAATAACAACAACAACAAATCCAATACTTTGTTCAAAATTCATCTTTTATTGAAAGACTCATCCCACATAAATGTGCTCTAAGAGCTGGCAAAAATACATCTTTATGAGTACTTTAATAAATGGAAAGATTTACATTTGCTTCATTACATTACAAACTGCATAGGGTTTAAATTCAAACTTTGTATTAAAAAATGCATTATATCTCACATAGTACATAGTACTTACGAACAGATGAAAACCAGTATAAAAATGTTTTCTCACCATATCATTATTAACCATCAGTCATTAAGAGATAATAGGCATTTTCTATTACTGGAGGAAAAATAATACTTTACATTAGAAAAGATATGTGAAATACAAGAATCTTTTTTTTTTTAATCTGAAGCAAAAACAGAAGCGACTCTGAGCATCACTAGTGCAAATAAAAAGTATAGAAGAGTTCATAACCTGTTTAAAACATTACATTAAATACTCTTTCTCATGCTCTTCCAGACTGGTAGCAGTAATCTCATCCGTTTTGCCATTCAGCTTCGTGACGCTCATCAGTGCCACCACCTCCTGCTCTTTTTCTGATAGTGGCAGTGTCTCTGTTTTACTGTAGTCTTTGTTGTGAACTTCAGTTGTGATGTTTCTGCTCTCTCTCGGCCCGTACCACCTAGGTAAAGAGTTACAAATGGTAAACTGAAGCTAATGAATGTGAGGAATTCGCTTAATGAAATAAAAAAAAGCTAAAAAAGCAAACTTACTTGTCTCTAGTAGCTATAGCAGCAAGAATGCATACTATGGCTCCAACAACAACACAGAATGCGAAGATTATCAGCCAAGCTGAAGAAGGGAGAAAATGGTAAATTGACAGATTTACATTATTTTATTTTAATAAAAAGTCAAACTGATGTTATCTGCAGTGCTGTCATAAGAACTTACTAGAGGGTCCATCCTCTTTGACTTGTTTGGCATTCGGTTTGTTTTCAGAAGAATCATCTGGAATTAAACCTAATGACATAACATACTGTATTACTGTATGTATTAACACCAAAAGTTTCATCAACAGATTAACTTTTCACACACACACACAAACATAAACACACACACTAACAAACTGGTAGAATTATAAAACAGTTTCATCTTGAATAAATATCTTTCATCTTTTATAATATTTTTATCTTTTATTTATTAATTATTTCTGTGGAGAAATGTGTAAGTGGTATGACTTGACTGTATACCTTAAATTTCTGTCTAGTTTGAACTTGCCTCTTGATAGCAATTACTTTCAAAGCTTTGCGCTCAAATATTTCAACTGAATCAATTTCTATGCCTAATTATTAATTTGTGGTAAGCAACCGTGTCATAAGTGAGATACATCCAGTCGGTTGTTATTGCAAAACAAAGATGTATATTATCACGTACTTATTCAAATTTTAAATCGAAAAGGACATAAATCAAAATTTTAAAAGGATTTTGTAAGTCTAACATTATTCAGTGTTGAGTACTGATGTAAAGTTTACTTTGTCTGCTTTAAATGTTTTAAAATTATTAACAGTTGAAAACATTAGAAATTTGCTAAGTAATTATGTAATCAGTTACACTATTTTAAAGTAATTGAAAGTTACACCACTTACTAGATTTTAAGTAGGGTAACTTTAAATAAAGTAACTTGTTATCTGTAATCTATTACATTTTCAAAGTGTCTTTCCCAACACTGATGATATTAAACAATAATATTAATTAAAACGTGGCTTGTTTATGTAACTATCATCAACTATCCTATGGAAGCAAGTTTTCAAGTCTAAATAAGGTAATTATCAAGTATAGGCGTACTGTGAGATACGAAGTTAAACTGTGAAATATAAAGTAAGAATTAGGAGAAATATCACTGTTTGATGTGAAGTTGCAATTCATTTTAAGCTCTTTTTAATTGGAACTGGCTTCAGTAGAAACCAGGCACCTGTCTGCCACACAGTCGTCTCACTGACACTATGTTAGCCTACCTCAACATCATCTAATATAAGGGTTATGGGTTATGAAGGTACAGGATTTGTACCTTCAGAACTGACATCCACGTCGATCCTCCTGTTTTCTCTAATTGGTTTCTCTTCAGTGTTTGTGGCTATTGTTGTTGTTGTGAATAGCCTAGGCTCAGGATCTGTTACCAATATTTCGAATGCTGATCCACTGCCCTCTGTATCAAAAAATAAAACACTGGGGGCAACAGAGCTCTTCCCAAAACGAGGCTTGTTTGTAGGGCGTTGACTGTCTTCATTGTGTGTTGTTTTAGAGAGTTCCTCCAAGGCTGGTACAGTTGAAGGTTTCATGATGTCAGTTTTGGGGATGTCATTCTGAACAGAAGTGTCTCTTTTCACCCTTCCCAAGATCTCCTCCAAATCTACTAGAAAGCCTTCAGTCTCGACCTCCGTAAGAATGTCGTCATGTCTTTTTTCACCTTTGTGAGAAAACAAATAAAGGATGAATGCCAAAAAGCGTAAATACGTTAATGATACAACAGTGTTTGGCATTTCTGTGCTCATACCAAAGCAAAATAGAAAAGTGGAATGTCGAGTTAAACCACACAGATAGTGCGCTGGTTCAGAGTAAATGGTTAATCGAGAAACAATAATCACTTCCTGAGTATTCAAATACAATCAGCAACTTTTTTGTTCATTCTTCATTGTGGTACTGCAGGTGCATAAAAAAGCATGAGGTCACAGAGATATGACTAATGCTTTGGATTAGGTGTGGCTGGATAATGAACAATGAAGTGTATGTCTGCTGCATGTCTTGCTTCTTCACAATACACACCCCTCAACTCAAAAGGTAAAGTTAATGCACCATTAGTCTAAGCCATCAATGGCAAAAACAAAGAGTCTGCATTGATATTAAAATTCAATTCTAGGGAACAATAAAGGGAACTTCCTTGCTGAGGCTGTGTTTCCATTGGTTAAGCCCTCAGAGTTAGATTTATCAGTATCATCACGGTTCAGTGATGCATCTTTGTAGGAGGAAAATAAAAAGGTCAATAAGCAAAACTTGTTTGTTTTGTCATAGTGTTTTCCAGTAAGACATCCCAGTGTTTTATACAGTGTTCTCATCTGACGAGTTAAAGCAATAAACATCAGAAAGATAATCTGCTGGAAGGTGATTTCAGTGGAACTGGAGTCTCAATTTGGACCATTAACGTATGGGAGGAACATGCCATTTTGTCCATCTATCCAGCCATGTACAAACAAAGGTGTGAGATTTATTTGAAAAAAATTAAATACTGCCATTAGTTAATATCAAAAGAAGTGCATTTACGTCTGAACATGTTATTTAGCTCTAGGCTAAGTCTATTGTAATCAGCTTGCTTTCTTTACCTGCATGTTCTCAAGCCTTTTTGGTAAGCATCATTAACCTGTTCCTGTGTTGCAAGTTTGTAAACTAAACTCTGACACAATTCTAAAGTCTGTTGGAAGAGAGTCCCCTCAACAAGGGAAACACCGGCAAAGCTGCATCTGCCACTGGAACCTGTCAAGATTGAATCTAATGTAAATATTCAAAGTCAGAAATCGTAATTAATTTATTAATTGTTTCCCATGTACAATCCCACTAATGATCAGTCTGTAAATGAGGGCCAGATGTGTGTGTGACGGATGAGCAATTTAGCATTAGGTATCATTAGATAAATCACTTAATGATTCATTGTGTGTGCAGACGTGAGCACATCTGTAACACATCTAGGCCATCTGTAATTCACTGACTTTGTAAATGACCTCTCTTTTTTGTCTGAAAATAACACGTTGAGACCAGCATATGGTTTTAAAGACATCAATTAGTGGAACAAGTGATGAATACTACGCACAAGAGTGAGTTTAACGACACTAGAAACCAGGTGAATTGATGTCCAGACAGTCTTGAAATCCAAATACATTACTAAAGAAGCAAAATGATGGTGAAAGCAAGAGAAATATTAGTTGATTCTTTTTTTTATTAAGATCTTGAGATTTGCATCGAAAAACAAGACAGAAATACTGAGCAAGAAAACACTTTTTGCTTTGAAGTTAAAGTCTGAGATAGGAAGCAAAGGAGATGAAATAACGCTTGAGGGAGAGAGAGAAACAAAATTACACGTACAATAAATGTAACAATCCATGGGCTGTATTACAGAAAGATCATTACTCTTGAATGCTATCTTATCTGTAGCCACACTGATAACAGCCAAAACCTGTCGGATCGTAATTTCGTTCATAAAGATATAAAGTTTATGTGATACAGCATCAGGCCTTTATCTTAAACCATAACGTATGAAATTTATCTACAAAAGACATCATCAATGCGCTAAAAGTAAACGAGAAAGCCTGCAAAAGAACTTTATTCACTTTCAGCTGATCTAAGAGCCAAGTAAAGTTCATCTGTAATAACACCAATAATTTAATAACACTGTTAAATGTCATTTTTATATACATTTTCTTAATGTGCTTTAAAAATAATGTGATGTGATCATTGTGATGATTTACATTGATTAGAATGATTACAGTGATTAGCTACTAGTGGAAATGTGTGGGAACATTGTCTTTTCCTCAATGGTTGACGTCTCCCAGATAACAGCAGAAGTCAGATTAATAGTTTGGTTTATAGCCATAGACTTAAAAAAAGTAACAGTCTCAGTATCGCAAATGTGACCTCATCTTGCAATTGTAAATGCGCTTTGACCAAGACGATACAGTATTTGAGCCACCCACCACCAAAGACACCTCTAAGATAAAAAAGTAACACATTGACCATCACTCACCCTGAACCGGGGCTGCTTGAAGTAGAGCTGGTGATCCAGTAGCAAATACTACAAGTAGCAAAGTCCACATGTTCAGTGCTGTGTCATGTGCTAGACAAAGGGAAGTACTGGAAACCTGTTTGTTGGCCCTTAACCGGTATGGTTCTTACAATGCTTTGATTCTCTCCCAGTCTCTGTAATTTGTGAACCCTCTAGAGATGTACCTGGCCTCTTTTATGCACTCAGAGTGAAGTACTTGGTGACACACTCTGAGCAATGATGGGTGGGGCTATGAAGAACACACCCTCGTCATTGTCTCCCACACTTCCTCTTGATCTGCGTCTGTGCAACCAGCATTAACATGCCAGACACCTTTGCATAATCCACTTCAGAGAAAACCACGGTTCTGGTGAATCTCATGGAGTTACAGAGATCAGTTTGTTTATGTTTGCTGCAATTTTAGTATTGCTGCAAGTACAGTGCATGTGTAGTAATGCTGTGTTTGTTAGTGAACTATTTGCACTATTTTCATGTGTTCACTTACAGAACATTGTGTAAAATACTAAACCGACGTTCTACTAAGTGCCTTTTACTACAATGTTCCATATTTTAAGGTACATTTCATGTCATTGATTGAATGATTGAACTATGTTATTGGAATACAAAAATGTATTGTATTAATTAAGAGAATGCAACATTGTTGAAATGTCTTAATGTCTCTTAAATTACAGTTTTTGCACTGGCTGCTTGTTTAACTGAGTCTTCAGTAATAAATAAAAAAATGTTAAGAGCAAGATTATCTAGATAAAGTTTCAAGTTTATTTCTACAATCTAAATACCTCAGAATAATTCTGCGTTTAAAACTGAAATGTGTAAATCAAATACCAAATATCCTCCTAAAAATAACAAAAAGGTTTATGATTAAACTGTGATGGAATAATCTTCTGTGGTGGACTGAACACATAATATTTAAGCTACAATGACATATTTTCAAGGAGTATATTAATATTCTGTCAGCTATGTACATTTTTATGGTTATTTTAATTCAAATTAATAGGTTAATTTGAATTAAAATTAATTCATTTAATTAGATTAATAGGTTAATTATCAAGAAAGTAATATTTGTTTGGTCATACAAGGCCTTCCATTGTAATTGTCAACTTTGTTACCGGTCACTTCACACAGCTTGTCCATTACATAGTTAAACAATACCAAAACAGCATTTAACAATGAAACAGTATAAGTTACACTGACAAAATGTATAAACTGAAACCAATAGTTGTAACATAGCATGTTGTTTTTGCATGTAATTGCATGCACCCCTAAACCCAGCTTTAACACCAACCTGTCCCTATCCTTACCTTTCTATCTCAGTAGCAGCAAAAGTGTTTTTTAATTCAATCCAAGTAGGCTACATACTAAAGATACCTAATATTAAGCAGAAACAAAATACTATATATTTTTATGCTTTGATAAATGAGTAGTATTGCTCTTCTCAAGGTACAACAGGTGAGCAGTGGGAGTGAATAGCCTAGTTTGCGGTGAGGAGGGTGGCCTCATGTGTTATGGTGAGTCAGGGAGAACATTGCTGTGGTGTGGCTGACTCAGGTGTGTAAAAAAAAGGCCTCGCCCTCATGTGTGCTCATACACGTTCACTTCCTGATTCAAGAGCGGGAAGAAAGTGAAGGTGGCTGGATGGAGGTTATCACCTTTTTTTTTTCTCATGTTAGATCCTGTAGATATTAAATAGAAGTCAAGAATGACTTGTTTCAGCATTTTACCTGTGAAGCTTATCAGTATGAATAATTGACTCAGTCAATTCAGTCTATGACATTGGAAGATATTGAGAAATATATTTATTTATCTTTTCAGAATATGAAGGATATTTTCTGGAGTTATAATTACATTACAAGTAGGCTATATGAAAAACCAGGAGCTGCATAATTGGCCAATATAAAAAATGTTTTTGAGCAGAATAGGAAAAATAAACGTGAGCTCAGTGTTTAAAATTTACAAAAACATGCTAATTTTTCTGCTATATTTCTAAAGAAACAAATTTCATAAAATGGGTTTCATAACAAATATACATATTGGATTATTTATATATACATATATATATATGAAATCCAACAACCTGTTCCACTGAAATGTTATGAGATATTGCACAGCAATTACAGCATACAGTATAGCCAGAAAGTGTAATTCATCAGTTATATCATCTAAGTAAGAAAATCCATGTCTACTGTATTACATTGTAATATTTTCAACTGTAACACACATTTTTATGCGCATAGCTGCAGTAAAACTGGAAACTGCAAAGCGCGGAAGTGCAAAGTGTATCATTGCGTGACATCACTATTATTTCACACTGTGATACTGGAACTGTTACTGTTCAATAAAGCCATTGTTTTAATCCCTACAAGGACACTAAAAGCCGAAAAGTGCTTGACACTGTGAGGACAAAAATAATGTTTTTTCAATGTAAAAAACACAAAAGGTTTTCTATAAGGTTCGGGAAACTGATATAATATTGATATAATACTGGTATAAAAATGATTTAATACCCTGGAAATTGAGCAAGACAGAAACAGGGAATAAGTCACAACAGTTTTTTTTTTATATATATTGCTTTATTTATACATTTATGAGCACGTAACCCAACACCTTCCCCTAACCGTTTAATAAAACACAAGATAAATCAGCAGATACATATACAATATGATTTATTAAAAAGGATTAATATTGCAACTCTTCTGAGGCAAAAGGATTGATTTGTGAGAGAACCCAATCACTATCCGCCGTGACTCCTCTGCACTGCACTGCAGCTGCTGCTTTGCGCAAATAAAAAAATACCACCAGGAGAATTCTTACGTCAGCCTTGGTTGTAAATTTCCAATGGCTCTTGTGTGTCTCGTGACTGATCGCTTCGTGTTTTTGTGAAATGCTATTGGCTCTTGCATGTCTTCTGATCATTTCAGCGATTAAAACCTTGTATTTTACTCTCTTCTTCGCATTAATACATTGTATGGCTTCAGAAGGACTTGAAAACTCAAACTTGTTTGTAATGCTTTTTTTTACTGCTTATGGTCATTTTTTGCAATTAATATCTGTGACTGCGCTGAAACTGTTTGTGTATGTTTAGTGGGTAAAGGTGGGGCTAGGTGCTACAATGAAAGTATAAAATTAAAGTATAAATTTATATAAAATAAGGCAAACAAGGGAGAGGAATGGAGGGCTGGGCCCATGAAGCTAAACATGATCTGGACCGTGGCCTGGACTGAGGAGTAACCATGATGTATTAGAGAAAGAAAGTAGAGCCAGAGAGCAGGGTGGAGCAGACAGAGCAGGAAGCCAGGATAGAGCCCTGCAGTCGCACCACGCAGTAGAAAAGTGCCAAAAGATAGCTAATGGCTTCTGTGGACATACAGTAACAGGACAGACAGGAGGTTCAAGAATGGCCTCCTTGACAAGACAGGCAAGGGGTTCAGAGACGACCTTCTAGGCCATAATCGGAGAGGCTGAGAGCTCAGCAGCTGAAACAGGACAGACAGGATGACTAAGAACCATTTCTGTGGTAGAGATAGGAAAGGGCGGGAACTCAATGAGGTGAAGAGCAGTGTGCAGCCAATACGCACAAGATGGCAGCTGCCATGACAGGAAGCTCAGGTAACTCCCAGTCTTGGACTTGGGAACTTTGAGACTAGATCTGCTTGCACTGAGCCCAATGGTGAATCCCTAACACCAGCCATTATGTTATATTAGTCTCATTTGTCTTTTGGCCTAAATTTAAACGGGGCCTAATTTTGCATGCAAGCACAGCTATTGTTATTATGTGTAGCCTGTTGATTTTATCAGACGACGGTTCTATTATAAATCAGAATTTTTGTGCGTAGAGCTGGTTATGTAGTTTTAAGTCACTATTTAGTCACTATATTTCATATTCATCCCGTTTTATGACAACAGAAACAGTATCAATAAAAACTGATTTATTGAGAATTTAACATCAAAATACAGCATGTGCTTTCCCTGATGCCCCAAATTCACTAAATCCACCTGTGGATGCTTTTTAAAATGCTGTTTTTATTAAACGTTTAATGAACACCTATTCTCAAAATCAACAGTACATTAAAACAACATTTCACTGTTATATTAAGTATTATTCAGGGAATAAAAACAGTGAACAGTGAACACAAAATGAAAAGGTCTAATTATTGACTTCTATCCAAAACCTTTTTTTTTATTATTATTTTGCTCATGTTTCTGCATACAATAAATGTTCCTCTTGATTGATGCATATTTATATACCTAAAGTTACTTGACCATATGTTTTATTATAAAAATTCATAAAAATTGTGATTTAAAGTTAATTTAAATAAAAGTGAACTAATGCCCATTGGATTAAAAGATTTAACTTCAATATCACCCTCTCCATTTAAAGTTTCAACAGAACAATTTATTTATCTCGGAATTGTAGTTACCAATAAATATTCGTCACTCTTAAAGGCCAATTTTACCCCCTTAATTAACTGCAAGCTAGCATACAATTTTGGAGAGCACTTCCAATTACCCTGTATGGTAGAATAAATGCAATTAAAATGATATTCTTACCACAAATACTTTATCTATTTCAGAATATTCCAGTCTTTCTACCAAAATCATTTTTCAAGCAATTAGATTCGATCATTCTCCCATTCTTATGGGGATATAAAAATCACAGAATTAATAAGGC
>JAUMHR010000052.1:18683347-18699774 GCA_032361145.1 Enteromius fasciolatus
ACCAAAACTATATATATATATATATATATATATATATATATATATATATAAAATGATGACATAAAGCATTAGTTATTGGTGTAGTCACTAATTAAGTGCACCTCCTGGTCCTTTTCTCAGAGGACTCGCTAATCTGTTGTAGGATGACAGCTTTAAAGATACACTCTCATCATAGCCACAGAGCTTCTCCTCCACTGTTCTTCTATTTCAGCTGTTTGACTAAGGTGAATCAGGCAGACCATGTGCTAGGGTCTCACAGGATCCACTGGTGCATAACATCGTTGACTGGCCAGTTGTAAGCAAGAAAATCTGTTGCAGAGGAGGGCATTTTAAAGGAAAATAAGACTCCAGCAGTGTGCTTTGTTACACTTGTGGATGTGAATTAATGTCATTTGTAGATGAAGGGACAGTGAACTCAGGATGACAAGCAGCAGACAAGCCTTGCAAATTCTTTTTGCACAATTTTCAAGAACATGAAGGACCTGGTTTAATATTAATGGTTTAGGATTTGGGCTACCTGCATAAAAGCAGCTCAGTCTCTCTAATTATAGCTGACACGGTTCTTCTGCTCATAATACACATGCGTGTTCACCACACACTCCTCCTTCATGAATATTCATTCCTGTGATATTATCATACTCTGAGCGGTGACTCATTGTGCTTCACATCTGACTGACATGAACAAGATTGAAAGTGAGGGCCCTCATGAATATTCATATAGCCCTAACAAAAAAGTAATTATGCATAATGTCAGATGGAATAGTTCGTAAATGTGAATGTAAAACGAAGGGAAAAAAACGCAGTCCTATTAACTTCAATTTGCTTCTCTAATGGTGGAGCACATTTAGCTTTCAAATAACCTCAGAACAAAAATATACATAAACATATTTATATATAATTAAGAATAATTATGTATACATACATACATACACACACACACAGACAGTATACAATATACATAGACAGACATATTGCTGGACGAGAAAAGGGATAAGAAAAGTGTCTGCCATGCTTACACATCAAACAGTATGGCAATATCTGCAGTGCAGCATCTACCCTGCTGTATTAGATTTACAGCAACAGTGTCTGACATGGAACATGGTGAGACTAGGAAATAACAGTGTTCCATCAAAGCTGTGTCTTTGGGGTGCTTAAAAAGCATGTGCCTTGCAGAGACACATAGCAAAAAAAAGTAAGACAGCTTCTGCCCTCCTTTGCTCTTTTTAGTTCTCTTTCTATATTCTTGTGTCCTTACTCCTTGCCAAATCTATTATTCATTCAAGCAAGTTTCTCAGTTATGATTAAGCCATTATCTGATACCCTGAACAAACTTTTCATTTTTGCCTGTGGTGTTTTCTATGAACCTACTCACTTTCATTCATTATGGATTGAATTTGAACTATTTTTAATCAAACCACTACACTGTCATTCACTCGTGGTTTATTTAGGTGGTGCTTAACATCTTGAGCTCTCAGATTTTTATCTGGTTGTGTATGCAAATTCCACATGGCCACATAAACGTGTTTTCCAGAAAATAGATATAAATCTGATCTACCATTCCTGCCCAGTATGCAAATATTCACTTCTGCGTTGATGCTAATAGCAAGCTGCAGAATTTTGCTGCACTTGATGTGGCTCATTAAAACCAAAAACAGCAGGCGGCTAAAACTGTTTATCAATGATTGCTCACTCACGTGTGGAATACAGAGCTTCTCAACTTCCATATGTGCTGACTAACAGGTCTGTTAGGGGAGAAGTGAAGGTTATGCCCTCAACAATGTGATGCATTTGTCCTTTTGCATCTTGTATGCATCTCAAACCACCTCCTGAGGTTATTGAGCGATCGGATTGCTATCCATCTTGAATGCTCCTCTGAGGGCATTTGTGTTTAATTTTTTTCATGATGGGATAGTTATTCAACCAGTAATAATGAGTTTAAATACAACCTCTGAAATAATGCATGAAAGCAAAACACAGCTTCCTCTCCGATGTAAAAAAAGAACATGTAAATGCACAAATATTAAACAAGAGGAGAAAACTGACTGTCCTTGATCATTTTTATATAGTAGAGTACTGATAAATGGCTCGATATGTTATGAGTTGGTAAAGCATCTTGACAGGCCAAATTGTCAAGTACATTTTCATGTAAATCCAAAATCAAGCCTTACTTTCAGCCAGACTTTAATGAAAATGTTTGCTGCAGCAGATGCTGGCAGACTGGAACAGAAAACAAAGCCTGTTGTTAAAATAACCGTGCAAAGGGATCCAGGAACAATAGCTAGGTGCCCTAAAGTCTACCAAACATGCATCTAACAAGAAACCAATTTATACTGCTCCAAGCTTTTCTTTTGTCAACAAAATGTAGTCCAGGCTTTCTGCACTGTAAATACCAGGATGAAGAGAATCCTTGTTTATAAAGGATATCATTGTACAAACGGCATAGCGGGGTATTTAGATGACTATAAACTGCGAATATTTTCCGTATCATAAAACATCACGACATCATTCTTATTAAATGAGCAACAAATAGGAACGATTTATTTGCATTACATGTTTCTATCTTAATGGAATCCTAAACTAGCCAATGCTCATATGCACATGACAGTAGCACGCTTGAGAAATCAAAACCAATGATGTCATCAAAAAGCTCCTAGCTGGCGACTGTTACTCTCATTACACTCTGCTATAAAAACTCGTCACTCTCAGACATGCATCGAAGCATTTGTTCTCCTTACTCTCTCCACTGGCCCTTTTTTTTAATTATCGGTTAATGAGACGAATGCTTTGTCAGATATAGTTGGGATCAAATCATGACATGGGGCGTAGTGCACAAGTGACCGTCCTAGACCGCATGATACCTGCTTAACCCGAAGACAGACAGGCTGTGTTCCTCTCTGCTGGCTTGCTGAGTGGATTAGCCTGCAGACAAGTGCCTAAAATTAGCCTTCTGTCCAGTCCATCAGCCGTTGGATAAACAGGTTTAATTCTATTTGGCAACATAATCCAAAACATAGCTTTAATTAATGGCAAATGAATGCACCTTTAGCAGGGGTCGGGTTTGTGAATGGACAGCAAGGTAAATGTAGTATCTCTGATTTATAAGCTGCATGTTTATCGTGTTGTGCTTAGGGGTGTTGCAATATACCACTGACAATTGCAACCCAGGTTCATTGGAAATACATGCCTCTACCTACATTTCTGCAACCTGGTTATTATGTACCTTACAGCACGTTTCGCTGCAGTTTCAAAGTGAAATGTCTAGACACGTTTAATACACAACCGTGGCACATTTGTATTAGGTTGGTACAGGTACGCATTGCAGTGTGTTTATTATGCTGCTCGATACGTTTTGTGGTCATTCCAAATTCAAATATCCAGTGAGTGTTGCTAAAGATTAATACTATATCATGTTGGAAATATCCCCTACACCAAACCCAAATCTATCTGATAAACAAATGCAAAATAATTTAATTTAAAAACATATTCGCTTACGCAGCCATGCTATTTTTATTTCCTTAGTGTCACGATCACAGCCGCTTGTACCATCTACCTCCGCCAGAGAGCACTCCTGGCACACATCAGACTCTTTGTCACTCATTGGACTCATTTATCTTATAACGCATCACTCCCTCACAGCTGTTGACGATCTTGTTATCATCACTCATTAATGCCACTATAAATACAAGTCTCACCTGCCAGTACATCGCGAAGTGTTAGATCAGTTACCACAGTCTACTCTGAGCGTTTATCATCCTTGCCTTTCTGTGTTTGATCTGGATTGTTATTGTTATTGATGTATCGCTGCCTGCCTTTGAAAACTGTGACCGTGTACCTCAACTTTTGATTCTGCCTACCCTCTTCTGTACTGTTCGCTGATATCTGACCCTGCCTGCCGACTACGAATATATCAATCTTACCGCACATGGATTCGCACGTCTTTGTCTCGTTCGTTACACTTAGACTGATTTGAGCTGCAACGGCCTACCACGTGAGCTACCAAGTAAACCAACTGAACTGGAAAACTCATACACATGAATCTGTAAATGTGACAACAGCATAGAAAAGCATCAGTTTTCAAATCGAGCAGAATATTAAAAATGTTTTGAAGTCAGAACATGCAAGTAATTGTGTGAAAATTTGCCTTTATGCATCAAAAATGTACCTGTAAATCATACTTTTGTTTGAAAAACAATAAAAGTTGTGGGAGTTTTACTGCCTCTAGTGTTCATTTTAACTGGAAACTGCAGCAACTTGTACTGTATGTATAGGTAAGTTTTTTCAGTTTTGCAGTAATGTATGAAGAGGCACGTATTTCCAAAGAGCCTAGATTGCACAATTTATGTCAATGTTAAAATATGAAATAAGGCCAATGAAGCTGATAATTGGGAGTAATTGTTCTTTAGAAACCTTTGTAAAGCCTAAAATTTGTCGGATTCCCTTAAATGTACTATCTGATTGATTCTTTGCTAGATTCATTGTCTAAATACTGTGGGGGAATTTCAGCTAAAAGTTCAGGAAAGCTCAGCTGGGTCTGGGAAATTATTTGACATCAGCCCTTGGAGCAGACCCAGTGCATTTTACATATTTAATTTAGGAGAGCCTTGCAGGCATAACATGGTCTCCAGACAGCATCGTCTATTGTGCTATCCACTCAAACGCAGAGCTTCTGCTATAGCGACAACTGCACTGCTACTTAAAAACAGTTTCGCAACGTCTTGATACACACAAACTTGGAAGCATTACAGTAATATGGATTGAGAGGCTGCATCCACAATCCATTACTATCCATCTTTGCATGGCTTCTGCCAGGCAGGAGATATATCCATGTTGCCTTCATCGCTGACGTCTGTCAATGCTGCTGTGTGATTTGGTGGAAATCCTTCTGTGCTCTTGCTGTTTCGGGCCCTGTGAAACTCTCCAGTCTGCCAAAGCTATGACTTCTAGTCAGCTCTTAACACAATTGTCGTCTCAAAGACAAAAGGTTCTTGTCACATCCGTGAGATGCAGTCACATCATAATTCAGTCACAGAGGCGCAGTTGCATCCACAACCTGATCTGTGCTTTCAACAACTTGTGTCCTTGAGAGGCAGATGTGCTCTTCTTAGCTTTCCACTTTTCTATTCAAGACCACCATTTTGCCAATTCTCAGCAGGTTGGATGATTCTTCTTTTATTCTTTTACAGTCACTGTTGCTCTATTTTGTTTTTGGCGAATAGCAAATCAGTTTGCACATTTTGCATTTTGGCTTGTGTTTTGTTGTTATCTGTAATTTTCCCAAATGCTATATTTAAACACACACTCGTCAGGGACATATAGCAGACACAGGATCGCAGTGAACCCAATCGCAGAGACTTTATTGTATGTTTGGGAAAGGATACAGGTAAGTAAACAAACAGATCAACAATGGTACTGGAAATTACTTAGATGAATAACCCCATCTTAGCAGGACAGTCAACAAAAAAACAAAAAAAAACCTCTTAGAGGTTCACACAAAGAATACAACAATAAGGATGGAGAGGTAAATGCAGAGAAAACTGTGCAGTCTTTGGGGTAACAGCAAGAGAGCTGATTAAAATGTTATTGTGTAATGTTTTAATATTGCAACTCTCCTTGTGTATTCTGGGGTGTAAGCCAGTCAAAGCGAATAAGACAAAACGTGCAGGCTTATATAATATGAAGTGATATAATTGAGCATTTCTCTGAAGCCTGCAGATTCATCTGATAGCTGTCTGTTATCAGCAGTCTGAGGCTTCATGGGTAAATTCATCGCTCAGTTTGAATCTTGATTCAACTCTCAGGTGAGAGGTCCTGATGGGCTCCTCCAGCGCCTTATTTAGAAGTTTTATCATCGCTTTAGGGTAAAGAAACACAGACAGAGATAAAGTGGGAAAGACACATCTCTGTTTCCCCACAACCGAGACATGTTGTCTTTTAAGCAAATGTCTGTTTTACTCAGCAGCATGCATTGGAATTCCTTACTGAACAATAGGAGATAAACGGATTGCTGCTTTTTCTTGCTCATGATTATTTACTGTATTCAAAAGAGTGTTTATTATTCCGCCATTGTTGCATTTATGTCATAAACTGTTTTAGTATCAGAAATGAAAGTGCTTGGCATAAAATTGCTGGTCAGAGCTGTCTGGTTGGTTTGACTTTTGGCGCTTCGGTGTTGTATGGTTGTGTCTTTTTTACAGCCTCTGCCAAAAACAAGCCCAAATGCAGATGAACAACTCCTTTAAAAGCCAAGACTGTACAAACCAGTAGTGAGTGATTTAAAATTCTGTTGAATGGCCTACTTGAAAATAATGCAGTGAGCATTAACATAAAACAGATTGGTACTGGAGAGTGTTGGTGGTCTTTTTTCTCATGTAATGGTGCTTTTATACATACTTTAATCCAGCATTGACTCTGTTTTTTATTGCTCTGCTTGTCAAACAAGTTGTCATAAATATTTCATACTGGTAGCCAAAACTACGAGGGTGTATGTTTTGAGGACTTTAGAGATATATCAGTAGTGATGTTACTCTTGAAAGAGTAACTGAGTTATTGCCTGGCACATTCTCCATTGGTTTTAATGCTAATTATTTCAGCTTGAAGAATGGAGCTCCAGAGGATAAGCACAAGCACAATGAGCAAATGCTGGTGAAAAACACAAAATGTCTGCATTTATAATACTGTGAGCAGGGCTGCAATCGCTCAGCTAAACCCATTTGTGCTTTATGCACAGGGACGGTAATGGGAAATGAGCTGAGATAGTGCAAACATATTGCATAAATCTTATGAACCAGACATTTGGTGCAACATATTGTCTCAGGGGTGATTTCACTCTAATGTTTGATTTCCCTTAAAGTGCAGTTTTGTCCAAATGAAAATCCAATTGCTTAAATATAACAGGTTCCTAAATGCCATTTGGGGCTAAATGTAATGTAGGGTGTAAAGATGCATTGTGTGTAGACATGTCTCCCAGTAAGCCCTCTGACATGCTGTCGATTGCATGCTGTCAAAAGATTATCTATCCGTCAAGGTGGAGCCAAGGTCAAGACAGCGCACATGTTCACAGGAGGTTGAACAAACAAGACAGGACCGAGGGGACTATCCATGATTGCTCTGCATGGGAAGAAGCAGAGTGTCATGCCCTGAGAGCCATCATGTCCATCTGTGACACACAGACCTCCGTTTGGCAACTTCCTTTCACACTCTTGTGTCTTTGAACAACAGCCAGAGGAGTTAGCTGTGAATAGGATACTTAGAAAATTTAGCTTGACCTTCTGCTTAAGTAAACTGTGTTACATGTTCATAGGTCATGCCAATCTGTCTATATAATGGCATTTGTTATTACAAGTGAGTTTATTATACAGCCCTCTACTAAATCCAGTTTGTTAATTGAGACGTTTGTTGATTAGATATGTTTTTGTATTCTTGACAGCAATGCTGTATTTCTTTTCCATTTATATATATATTACATTTTTATATTATATAATTTTATATTTTTATTATTACTTTTTTTAAGTGTAGTTCAAATCTCATATTTACTGAGATATAGTTTGAGACTTACTTTTACAAAAAAAATTTAATTTATTATTTTTCTGTAAATAATTTTATACATTTAGAATAACTTTAATTGGAGTATCACTTGTGCACATGTCACTATTGATGAGGAATGTATAAGCTATGAATAATATTGGTCTTTAAACAAAGATTTTTAAAGTGTGCTTTAAGTATACTTGCAATAGTTCCACTTTAGCACATTCAGATATCTGCGGTTCTACTTTTGCACAATTAACGTGGATTTAGTATACAAAATGATTCAGCAGACTTTCAATTCAGCAGACTTTACTCAAATTGCAGGCTATTTTTCTTAAGCACATAAATATCTAATTGTATTTTTAGTACACTTAGGATTAAATAAAAGTATTTATTTTTCCCTAATGTTTAACTTTATTATGTAATGCCATTGTATGATTCATTTCAGTGGTTGCATATAAATATGTATTATTTCTTAGATAAAAAAATATTTATATTGGTAGGGACATGTTGTTGTTCCTTTCTCTGTTTGCTCATTGTTTTCTATTTTTGTAGTGGACTATGTCATGTTCTCAGTGGAAAAATTAAGGTAATACATATTTATTTGTTGGGATTTTACATTGTAGTCCTCCAACCCGATCTCATAGCAATTCACATTGCCTATTTTACAAGGTGGCTAATTCTTACAAATTTGTACGACCTCACTCGTATGAATTCATATGTTTGTTAAATCATACATATTTTACGAGTTGCCAATTCATATAAATTTGTACGAATGACCTACTGTTCATCTCATGAGTGAGGCTGTACTAATTTGTAGAAATTAGCTTTCCACTTTGTACAAATACGTACAAATTGGTCATGAGACTGTGTTGGGTCCTGAGCACCCTTTGGGGTTTATTTTGTGATGATATGCTGACTATACATCATCCATATGTACCAGCGGGGATCATTTTTTGACTGTTTACAGTATAGTAAAGAAATGCTCTCCCTGTTATTGTAATGGAAAGAAAGCACAGAGCTTCCTATTTTGCTGCATTAAAGCTCAGTCTGTGCTCCCTACAACCCTACACCTAACCATCTGTTTCTGCTAAATTATCACTAATCTACAAAACATTTGAATGTACAGTAATACCTCATACAACTCATTTCTACATGTCTGGTTCCATACCACCATGGTTCAATATGTATTCCCTTAGCTATAAGGAAAGGAGGGTCCCAGAGCATGAATTTGTTGTTCATAATAAATCTTGTCGCTCACTGTGTCTTGCACAGCCTCATGGGTCTGAATGTCACTGATGACTGACAAAGGGAATCACACTATTGAACTTCTTAGCTTGCTTGCAACAAACTACTATATCTTTTTATTATTTGTGCTCAGCATACTCAGCATGGTGGAAAACACAGATTTTAAAGTGAATGTTTGAACCTGCTTTAAATTAAGTGTCTTTAATTAGTCTATACTTTATGTAATACAATGCTTACAAAAGTATGTATGTTACGTCGTTTAAAAACACCTACATATGATTACATCTATAAATCATTTTTGTAATTACATCTATAATTAACACTGCTCCTACCCCTTAAGCCAATTTTAAACATAACTATGCCACGAAACCTGTCCTTGACCATTATAGTCTACCTAAATATTTCTTTATTGATTTACAGTGCATAATGGTTAACCTATGGTGAACATGCAGAAAATATTTAAGTTAATGAATTCTAAAATTTTTAATTAAAATTTTCACCATGTATGTTTATCACCCACATTTACACAGACCTATTTGTATGGCTAGGATGGGGTCCTAATCTTAAGACATATTTATTGGCACCATTTCAAATTTTAAAGAGAAGTATGCCAAAACACAGGTAAAAGCCTTCTTGAAAATGTTCCAGGTTTGCTCTTTGTAATGAGAACGCTGAACAAATAGAGCCTCTGCAGAGTTCATTAAGTTTGCCTCACAACAATAACTTCCTATCAGGCTTTACTACAAAACACAAATCGGCTTTTCCACATTTCTATGGGGTTTGAGAGCAGCTATATAAATAGAGGTGACTGCTGAGCAATGGGTCTGTGATTTGACCTGGTTTACTTGTGTTCAGGCTAAATAGTGCAGTTATCTTCTGCCTGCACCATATGATGGCCATATGCTTTTCTATAAGGAGCCATGCCAAGAACCCTACAGTTTCACCCTAGAGGCTCTGCTTTTTGATGGCCTACTTCACACATTTAAATGCTTAAATCATATATTTAAACGTGTATATTCTCACTGAACATAAGGAATACTATGGTTTATATCTAAGTTACTGCATTATAGTACAGTAGGTATGTTAAAATGGATAATGCCATTATAATATATCACCATATATGTGTATAAATATGTATAGTGCTCAAATAATTTTCAGAAAATGAAAATGAGGCAGAGTGAAGGTCATGGGTTCAATTCCCAGGGAATGTATAAACTAATAACATGTAACGCTTGAATGCAATGTCTGCCACTTTAAATAAATGTTTCTGCCAAATGCATAAATGTAAATATAAATATTTAGATAGGCTCAATTGTAATTTGTTCAATTACAAGAAAGTGGAAGCTACATGAAACCACCTACACACTGTCTGGATGATGTTGTTAGTTGTCACTTACTATTTGGGGAATTTAAAATCACTGTTTTCTATGTTAATTTATTTTAAAATGCAATGCATTCCTGCGACAGCAAATTTTCTGTAAGAGGTAAGTTTAGGGTTAGGGGACAGAAAACCTTGTTTGGTCAGTATAAAAGTAAAAAAAAAGTCCCCACAATTCACAGAAACAAACATATGCGTTATGTTAGGTATTGAAGCATGGCAGCTGGTTTAAGCAGCTGGTCATGAGGTGGATTATGCTGGTTATGAACTGGTTTAAGCTGGTCCCAAGCAACTAGCTCTGTCTCAGGACCAGCTCATAACCAGCTCAAACAACTGCCATGCTTCAAAATATACCTAACATGCATATACTGTTGATTTTGTTTTTCAACAGGGCTGGTATCTGGTATACTGTTTTCCATGTAACAAATAAACAAATAAAATGATTTATAATGTTTCAAAATGCACTACATAATTAGATATATTAGTGCAGCACTATGATCATAATAGGCCAATTAGCCAAATAAACGGCTTTGTTTCAAAACAGTTTCTAGCATGTTAAAAAAATTGTATCATTTTACTTTGTATAATTTCACACTCAGTGAATGGTTTCTGTGTTTTTGCAAAACATCTTTAAACATCTCAAACCATACTTTGCCTAATAAATAATAAAAGAATAAATAAACAAATGGTGGATAGTATGTATATAGCGGAATCACAATGTTGTACACATATTGATGTGATGATGACACATCTGCTTCTCAGCAGTGACACTCACCAGTCACTATCACGGCTGCCATTTCTCACAGCCTGTCATAAACACATTTATCAGGAAAGTGAAAGGAAATGATAAATATTCTAATTTGTTTGCCTCTCGCCCCAGTCTCTTTCAGCATGTAAACCAAAGATGTGCAGCTTCACCCATGACAGGGAGATCTGTCTGGTGAGTTCACATTCTGCCCATCTATGCCTGCATTCCTGTGTGGAATGTGCATTTTTGTGAGATTTATATCAGTCTCTCTGTGAATCTCTGAAGTGGAAAAAAAGAGTAAAGGTGCCTTTCATTCCCCAGGCAAATGGTAGGAGGGAGATTCAATGACAGATAGTTATGGTTCACAGCAGACAAGACACTAAATAGATTTATGGAAGTCTACAGATGTCAGGTTGAGCCAGACTCCTGAACATTATGATTGTGGCAATTTTGTGATGATATAGTAGATGACACCCTGATTTAATGAGTCAGATCTTATCACTGATATCTTCATGCTTTTGTTTCAAAAGCAGACAAGACCTGAATCTAATTTCACCCATTTCACGCTCAGACTTTTTTCATAAAGGCTGCTTTGACTTCTGTTTGTGTGCGCTCAGATAACACAGTGTTCCCCTATAAGGGATAAACCAAATTTATACCACATGTTATGAATCCGCTCAAAGTTCTGGTCAAGTTAGCATTATGCAATTTCATTCATCACGGAGAAGCAATTGTGCGCTTCCTCTTTCTTCCAGACTGCACAAACGGCACCCGAAACATAAAATTTGATCTCAGAGACACAGAGACTGCAAACATGCAAACAGCGTCTTGAGAAAAGTCAGTGATATCTATTCAGAGGCGAGCGATGCACTGGAGAGCTTGATGTATAACAATCATTTCCATGCTCTCCTCATTCAGCCCGAGGTCTGTTCTCCCCTGCTGAGAACAATGTGTTTGTCAATTAGCTTAGGAAGGTGTTTTTGCTCTGTGGGGACAATATCTGTCTCCGGGCAGCAGACACCTTCCAGAGTCCACCATAATAAGGCTGAGATAACGCAAATGAGATCACACTGCAGAAGATTGTACTCATGAGTGACTGAAAGTCCCCAGGGTGTGGAAAGCCTCTGAGAATATTTTTACCCTGTCTCACTTCTAAAACAAACGCTCTGTTCAGCGAGACCTTACAGAGATGTTCACACACCAAGGTAACACTGGGTAATTTCACTTGGGCACAGCAGATAATGAATAACATCTGTGTTTCTTGGCTTGATAGGATGTTACAGAACAGGTTAGCACCTATGAATCAGATTAGGTTAATTTGTAATCCTAAACTCCCTCAACTGACCCGAACACAACACAGAAATGATGGTGTATTCCTCTGAGGATTGAATGAGAAAATTATGGCATTTGTCCATTACTAAGGAGCCCCCAAAGAGACATTTGCAGGATGAAAAAAAGCCCTGAGGCTGAATAGACTTTAGTCAGGGTAGATGCCATATCGAATTTTATGCGGATGAAAACAAGGCGGTGAAGTATTCCTTACAGATTGGAGTCTTTACAATGGCATTTTATCTCAACCTTTTGTTGTTGTTGTTTTTTTGAAGGATTTTTCCTCAGCTGAACATTTTATGTTGTTAAACAACACAATCCAGTAAACACACTGTCCACATTCTATCCATCACAGACTAGGATTGCATACAATTATGCAGTATGTTAGCTAGAACTTTCTAGTACACATGGAAAAACTACATGAACCAGAAACAATATTCAAGTGTGAGCATGCAGGTTTCCTGTGTGTATGTGTGTAGGATCCATGCATTTCTTATTTTTTCTAAACAACATGCAGAGCGGTCTGAAATAAGGGCAGATAATAGAAATCAAATGGAAGCCCTTATTGAGCACCGTGCTGTGCTCTAAAGCATCCTCAAACAGGCCAGCTGTTTATATTTTATGCTGGATTTATGAATTTTTTCATAACTTTGGGACATTATTCTGTAGACGGTTTTCTTCAGTCAGTGGCTTTGTGCTGCCCATTTAATAACTGTAATAAAATGGTGCGTTTACATGCATTTAAACTGATTTACTTCTGCACTTGCAGTTACATGTTCCAATACAGGCCACAGTAAATCATTTTGCGCTGTATGTTTAGAATAAATTGATTCATAATTCATTTTTAAGATTAAACAGAGGGGCAAATATTTTTCGATGAAAGCCTATTTCTGTCACAAAAAAATAAATAAATAACTTTTAGGGGGAAAAGTTAATGGTGTTAGCTAGTTAGTGTGGTATCGCAGTTAAAAAGACATAAAACATAAGGTTATTTCAGCTTATTTTTGCTAATAATTCTGAATGTATCTCACAATCTGACTGTTTTTCATCTCACATTATTTTCATTTTCTGCCACATAATAAAAACAAAAAAGTAATTGCAACCTTTTTATCTCAAATTCTGTAATTTGTGTTATTTTCCTGCAATTGTAAGTATATACAGTATATAACTTTGTTTTCTCAGAATTGCAAGTTTATAAGAGTTTCTATTTCACCATTTTGACAGAACAGAATTGTCAGAACTGTCACACAAAAAGTCACATTTGCCATTTTTGTGGTGGAAATGGCTTGAAGTCAGAATTGTGATATGTAGCATTAACTCAAAATTTTAATTACTTGAATATTTCAAGAATGTATTTTCATAGCTCCCTGCACAAAACTCTTTGTAGAACAACACTTGCGGTGCTCCACAGGCAACTGTCATGCTAGCTTGTTAAGTTGTTTAAAATTCTAATCAAAAATCATATTTAAGAAAACTGATGTCAAACTTGTCAAAAACAATGTATGGGTGTTCTGAGGTGCTGAAGGCACTCTATAGGTGCACTCGTACAGATCTCACTGCTCTACATCAGTCGTTTTCCAACCTGCTGGGATAGATTTGAAATTCGCTGTCAGTTTATGTCCATGTCGTTTATCTTGAACTGTGTCACCATCAGGTCTGATCAAACTGATGAAAGAGTCTTCCATCACCAGTCCGTCCTTCCCTGTCCAGACTGAGGGGAAATGGGGGAAGAATGGGTGCCTGCGTCTTGATTTAGGCATGATGGCAGTGGGAGGACCTGACTGAGTCTCTGGGATTTCAAGAGGCCAAGGAGGAGGACATCCATCATCTAGCGCTGAGCTCAGCCGGGGAGTCTCTCCTCCAGCCACTCCATGCTGTGATGGATGAGCATATCACATAGGATTCTTATTATTTCAAAAGAGGCCAAAGGAAAGGCCAGTGAGTTCAAATACTGAGCGATCAGTCGCAGTGGTGGATCAGAGTTTTATCTCAGAATCTAATCCATTTATGGGCCACTTACACACTCTTGAAGTGGTAGTTGGTTAAGGACAGATATTGTGCGCCGAGGGGAGTCAGAGAAGTACAGTATTCTTCAGAGAAGAGGAACCATGTCAGGAATAGACCACGCTTCCTATAGTACAGCAGTGTAATTGGCTTATTTTTACATTTTCCTTTTAGATTTTATTTATAGTTTATCTATCTTGTTTTACACTATGAAAATGTGGTAATTTATTTATGTATTTACTTTACTTTATAATAATTACTTACTTGCAGATATTTTTGTTTTACTATTTTTCTGCTCCCAAAAGTTAAATATCTTTTATATCAACATTGTCCAAACTCAGTCCTAGTGGGCCGATGTCTTACAGAGTTTAGCTCCAACTCTTATTAAACACACCTGAAGCAGCTAATCAAGCTCTTACTAAGCATGTTAGAAACTTCCATGCAGGTGTGTTGAGGCAAGTTGGAGCTGAACTCTGCAGGACACCGGCCCTCCAGGACCAAGCTTGGACAGCCCTGTTCTATATTCTCAGGGCCAACTAATGTTATCCTGATATCCTAAAAACAAAGTAATATATTTAAATAAATGTATTTCATACTAAGTAAATTTCAAATGTATTGACATATTTGCTGACATCTTTCAAGACTTTTAAATTCCTAATTTCCTGCTTATTTATGTTTAGCAACGTAGTTGTTAAGTTTAGTTATTGAACAGGATTAGGGATGTAAGGCATTACTACAGTACTTGCTAAATTTCTTCTAATAGATTACTAATATTATAGTAAAATAGCCAATAAGCAACTAGTTAATTACTAAGTGTTACCAGCAATAATATTAATTATAATAAAATTGTGCTTTATTTGGAGTACTACTCATGCACAATGCACTTTTTTATGATTTTTTATTATTTTTGAACAATGTCAGCCTGACAATGCAAGATATTTATTGTGTAACTAAAGTATAGTTTCAAAAGTTTCACTTCAGCAAATTTAAGTAATTTTTTATTTGGACTTTAAATTAATTCCACACAATTTAAAGTACAAAATGAGTTCCCTTTTAGCAGACTTTTAGCATACCAGTTTCAAAAGTTATTTATGTGGCTTATTAAACACATAAATATGCAAATGTATTTGCAGCATATTTAGCATGAATTAATTATTTCTAATATATTTTGGTATATTTATTTTTCACTATGGATAGTATGTTTAATGAAGGTGGGTTTATGATTCATTAGTTAGTTTTAGAAAGAAACCCTTGCTATATATCCTGTATAAAACCTAAATGTATTTGCTGCTGTTTTTTTTATTTTTTTTACTTTGTTATGGAGTCATGAAACATTTTTTTTTCTTTTTAACAATACCATTAACATTGCTGTGCAAACACGTTTCACTTCTTAAACAACCTTAGCTTTGTTACACAGTGTAATATTCATGCCAGTGTATTATTCATAGAAGATTCAATAATTATAAAAGTACAAGGAGTAAGAACATGAAATAGGCATGTCTGAGAATATAAAAGAGTGTGAAATTTTTAAACTCACGGACCACAGAAGCTTCCATATCTGATGATCCATGAAGTCCAATACACTAATTAGCACCCACAGTATGTGGCATCAGGACTATAAAAATAGACTATGCGCTCTAAATTAAGCTCTTTATATACTGCTCAAAAAAATAAAGGGAACACTTAAACAACACAATGTAACTCCAAGTAAATCACACTTGTGAAATCAAACTGCCCACTTAGGAAGCAACACTGATTGACAATCAATTTCACACGCTGTTGTGCAAATGGAATAGAAAACAGGTGGAAATGATAGGCAATCAGTAAGACACACCCAATAAAGAAGTGATTCTGCAGGTGGTGACCACAGACCACTTCTGCATGCTTTCTGGCTGATGTTTTGGTCACTTTTGAAGGCTGGTGAGGTTTTCACTCTAGTGGTAGCTGAGTCTACAACCCACACAAGTATCTCAGGTAGTGCAGCTCATCCAGGATGGGACATCAATGTGAACTGTGGCAAGAAGGTTTGCTGTGTCTGTCAGCTTATTGTCCAGAGCATGGAGGCGCTACCAGGAGACAGGCCAGTACATCAGGAGACGTGGAGGAGGACATAGGAGGGCAACAACCCAGCAGCAGGACCGCTACCTCCACCTTTGAGCAAGGAGGAACAGGAGGAGCACTGCCAGAGCCCTGCAA
>JAUMHR010000052.1:18854670-18867949 GCA_032361145.1 Enteromius fasciolatus
AGTTATTTTGGTGAAAGTAACTTAAAAGTAATACAGGAGTCATGTAACGCATTACAATTTTGAATCAGTAATATTGTTATGTAAGGCATTCCTTTTAAATAACAGTAACAAGAAATATATATTACAGTTTGGAAGTAACTTGCACAACACTGTTTATTAACCACAGACATACAGCTTTTGATTGTAATCAAACTACATACATATATATACATATTTACCTTTCCTGTTTTGCTTTTTGTTCTCTGGATCTTCTGTCTCCAATCACGGACATGGCCTTCAAAGACACACAAGACAGATATAAACAATTTAAATAACAGCATCCAAAGTAAAACGTGCTCTGCAATGACAGCGTTCACAGGCTTAACCAGTCTCACTTCACTCTTCAGTGCTCACTCAGCTAATTAACCATGCCGGCTGATAAGTACACTGCTTAAACACCACATCATTAAAAAAAAGTATGATGGCGTTTTTCTATTGTGATTATAGAGGAAGCTATATAGTATTATTTGAGTGCTATAGTTATAGTTATTTGAGTGTTAACACGCCGTCCACTTGTTCCGCACATGGTTACTCAGCGTTAGCCCGGCTAGCTTTACTCGCTTCTTGATAATGTTACGTATTTTATCTCACCGTTTCCAAATTCGAGCTGGATATTTCTTTTTCCTCCGCATAGTCGGTAACCCTTTCCAAATCAGCAGCTCCACTGTCATGTTTTCGGGGCTTTTCTGTTGGTTTTCCCGTGCAGTTTTCCTCAGCCTCCAGGTCCAGATCCACATCTCCCTCAGCCGCCATGTTTGCTTCTGCACGGAGCCGGAACGCAAAACAGTGATGAAAACACCCGGACTGAGATTCACGTGACACAACATAGAGGTCACGTGTTCACAAACTAAACTAAACTAAACTAAACTAAATTATAACGTATAAAATTGATATTTAAGTTATAAGATATTTAGATACAAAGCATGTGCAATAGGGTGCATCAATGTGAATACTTCCTAATTTAGATGTAAAATATCAAAATGTACAATATCAAAAGAGGGATGAGATGACTTTTAATACATTAGCATTCTTATTAATATTTTCATACTTTGAAAGTGTCATTGATGTGAAATACTAAACTAATTAATCCTTTTCATTACCTTTTCCAGAGACACAAAATTTGATTCATTAACTTCAAAAGTGACTAAATCTGATTAATGCTGATGTTCAGATGAAATAAGTATAATGGCTTAAATTGCTAAACAGCATGGCAAAAGTGCTGAAATTAGATGTTCTGCCATCTATGATCAAGACTACAAATTAAGGTGACTGTTAGTGTTTATATGGAAGGTTCAGCATTTCAGAGAAATGGATATTTAAACAAAAAAGGTAATAATTATAAAAACCAATGCTAAAATACACCGCCTCACTTTTAGCCAAACAGATGTTGTTTATGGGTTCAGAAGGGTTCTGTCTCCAATTAAAAGCTTTCTCGTAACTATTTTTATCCCTTAATAGGTTTACCGAAGACAAACACTACTACACTTAGTCTGTTACTACGTGCATTTCTTTTTCACTATGGGTTTTCTACCTCCTCAACTCATAATCAGCTTAACAAAAAAGAAAGCCCTTTCAGCGCACACCTGAAGGACAGCACCTGCTCTTCTCACCAGAATATGTTTACCATCTTTGAGGGATGCTACAAAGGTTTGATAGGAAGCCTTTCCCCATCATTACCAATCTGTTTATTCTACTGTATGATTGACGTCTGACAGTCATTGGACTTGGAGATTTCCTCCACGGCCGGATCTGTGGGAAGTGATGTGTTGTCGCTGTTGCTGGGCCCAAGTAAGCTTTCCTGCATGTGATATTAGCAGTGTGTGAGCTTTAGCATTTAGAGATTGACCTACAATGTTGCTCAATTTTTTATTTAGTAGGGCAGCACGCTTCAGTGAGGATGGGATTGAGCTGTTGCTATTACTTTAGTCAGTAAATGAAGAGGACATGTAGAGAAAATGAAAGGGAGCACAGCATGATAAGATTCTGCACATGTAAGTGTCTAAAGAGCTGACAATGAGTTCTGTTAGCAACACTTCAAAGTTTGAGAATACAGCCTTCGACAGATTTCCCTTGTTTTTAAAGAAAGAAAATTCTGATTCTGATTCTGATCACACTGCAAAAAGCGGGTTTTGCTCAGTATTTCTGTCTTTTTTCCCCCATTGTATTTCATTTCTTTTCTCCAAATGGCTAAAATGTGAATCTAAATGTCTAGCTTCAGGATATACAAGTATAAACTCAATTTTGTAAAATGTCTCAGGAAAGAAAACGTCTTTATTTTGCATGTTAAGTAAATTTATCTTCATATTAGAATATTTGTTTAGATATTTGTATTGGGAAAACAAGACAAAAATACTTCGGAGGACATTCATTTGTGCTGTGAAAGCAATATTTAATGTTAATAACATAAACTAATGAATTATTGATTTTCTGCTAATTTTAAACTTTTTAAGGCCTTAATTTGTGGAAGTTGTTGTTAAACATATTTGTCGCATACATTTAATTTGTTGTTTTATTTATTTATTGTTTTCTGCAATCATGTTTGCAAAGCGTCTATTTCTTTTATTTATTTAGAGTAACCTGGTTTTCACATTTCCATCAGATGATGTTTTGAATCAAATGTGATGGAATATTTTTCTCTTTTTATTAAACGATGAAAGTTAATGTAGTGACAACATTTAGCATGATCTAATAACACAAGCAGCTGCTACCCTGTTTGTTGGTAACTGAATGATGTAAACATTCATTCTCTTAAAGGCCAGATTGTGTGTCTCTGTATGTGGATAAATGCTTTCCATCACTTATTCTAAAGCTCTAGTAAAATAGTGTAGATCAAATGTTTCTCATGGGCCTGGCTGAGTGATTTGCATTGTATGTTGTCAGCCGCGCTTTTGTTTGAACACTGTGCTAGTGTCTCTCTCTCACTCAAGGCCTCCAATTATTGAGAGTGAAAAGACTCTCATTCTGGGTGTTTCACTCTGAGAGAGACAGATTAGAGGTTCATTGAGTATACACTTTGCATACTTTAAAAGACTCTAATTGGTTTAGAAAAGTTCATGTCTGTGTGATTTAGCTGAACAAGGATTAAAGCTGCTAAATTAAACTCAGTTCCTAGTAACACATTTTTATGCACCTATTTACAGAAGCAAAAAAAAACAATGATTCATAAAGCAGAATGTTAGTTACAAAAACAGACCAATTTATTCCTCTCTTAACCTGTTTTATAGACTTTTGCTCTACTTAAGAGAGAAAGTACAATGCTAGTGCTGCAGCCACTCTGATAGCTCTGAACAGTGTTATGTAATGATATTGTGTCCAGCAAGGTTTTGGCCACACGACTCTGTGGATCGGTCAATACTCTGAAACACTCTTTCCAGACTGAAATAGTACACAGAGTCTGGACTCAGAGAAATATTTAAACAACAATGAACTCAAACAGTGACTTGAGTTCTGCTTTACAATCATACCCCGCTACTCATTCCCTTGCTGGATTTTGCGGGACATTAACAAATTGGTCAAGTTACTGCACCAGACCTACAGAGCATTAGTTGATTGTAACATCTTTATACAGGTGACTGTATTTTTTTTTTTTTTTTACATTTTCTAACATTGCTCGGTATCATCATGTACTAATACATTAATTAACAATTACTTGACATGACTCACATGAATCACTGCATGAATAACACCACCTTTATTACATGTTAGTTACTGTATTAGTTAACAATTTGTGGTAAACTAAATCAAACATGGACCTCTGCTCTTCCACTTCTTTACAAACAACCAAAAGCACCAAATATCTGATTTAGATGAGCTGAATATGTATAAAAAATGTGTAATTGATAACTTTTTAAGGATGTTAACAATCATGAATTCATGTTACTTTATATGTAATTAATAAAGAGTTAGTAATAATGCCCCCCCCAAGTAAAGTCATGACATAACGATACATTAACAACTCATGACGTGACAGCTGCAGGTGGTACATTTATAAATAATTTTGTGCCATTAAAGCATGTTTGATTTAGGTTACCACAAATTGTTAATTAATACATTAACTAACATGCAGTAACTAACATGTAATTAAGGTGCCATTATTCATGCAGTTATGTCGTAGTTAAGTTAGTTCTTGATTAATAGATGACTAAACTCATCATTAGTTTATGGTCAGTAAGTAATTGTTAATTCAAGATAATTCATGTACTGTTATTGTAAAGTGTTACCCATTGCTCTTTGACAGCTTGCACCTTTTCAGTGCCTCGTGCTTGAGGATTGAAATTTATTTGTCAAGGATAAAACTAAAACGTTCCAGAAAAAAAGACACACGGTTGATCCACAGTTGCATCCATACATATTTTGCGTCCATACACAGATACTCTCCAAAATGGCTCTACGGTGCTAAATTTATTGAATAAAGTCGTTACTTTTGTTTTATTTCTGTACAAAAAGTATTCTCACTGCTTCATAAAGTTACAGTTGAACCTCTGATGCCAGATGGACTATTCTGATGAAATCTTTTTTCTGGACCTTGACAGTGTTTATTACTTGGCAAAATGTTCCTTTTGGGGTGGAGTAACCCTTTAAATGTAAGGACATAGTCAAGGAAACTTATAAAGAAGGGTTGCAAATACATTTAATTAGTATAACTCACTTACACTGTGACCAGAAGTTATTATGAAAAAGAAAATGAAATACAAGTCAGTGTAGTCCGTTTTGAATATATCCTATTGTGTTCCACCAAAGAAATGTGAAAGTCATACAGGCTTGGAATAAAAGGAGGGTAAATGATAACAATTTTGAGTAAATTCAAGTGTGATTTCTCAGTCAGCATCCCATCAGTGGTGTATGATGTCATGTACAATGTCATGTCTGGCTGATGATGAGTTCAAGTGGGCCTGTGTTTGCCAGACCCTTGTTGTCTGGATTAGTGTGTCACTTTACAGGAGAGAGAAGGTCACCCAGGCTGAGACGAGGACTAAAAACTCCAGGATAATCCCAGCACACATCCTCACACATACACACTGACCTAAATATAGAGCTATCGGCCGCTCTGCATGCTAACAACTCACAACACAGCCCACGACACGCTGATACAAATCATGTTCACTTCAAAACAGCTCAAATAACTGAAGAGTTAGTATGCAAAGTTTGCCGAATTGCACCCCAATTTTATACACTAGGCTGTGGTCAATGTATGCAAAAAAATGCAGGACTGGAACTGTGCCACTTTTTCTGTGCATTCCTCCAAACACCCGCTTCATTAGCATACCTCCGTTTCTGGGTCAAAAGCATAATGACCAGATTACATATGAGGCCTGCACCTACAAGTGAACGTTTGCAAAGGTGTCACTAAGCCAAAAGAGGTGGGGGTCCAAAGGTATGTGTACTTTGAGAGAGCAGTCACAGAATTACAAGCAATTACATTATTTTGGCCTAAAGCTATTAGGACCCTGCAGAAATCCTATTGCGTGTGACGGTGCTCTGGAGCTGGTGCACTGGAGCGAGGGGGAAGGGAGGGACAGATGGGCCAACACATGGAACCTGCCCCCTCCTCCCGCTGCTCTTGTTGCCTAATCTCACTGGGTGAGTACAGGCGACCGGAGGGAGGGCAACCGGGCATCCACCCTTGCTCACACACTCTCCTGGCACCATTCGATGCCACCAGGCTGCTCGTATAGGATATGGGAAGGCTGTTCGGATGTTCCCACGAGAGCGACATGAGGCTGTGGATTCGGGGGTCTGTGGAACTACACCTGCAGGAGAAACTAGCTGAGGACTCTTTCCTGTAAAGCTGAGGAGATCCTACAGATAATACAGCATCCTGACCCTGACTGGCTATAGCATATACTTCTTTATTTATTATATTTTCTTGTTTTAATGACTACGCATCTTTGAGAAATAAGAAGCCATGTCGACTTCTCAAGCTTTACATCACAGCGGTGTCTACAACTATTTCCTGAACATGGTGGCTTATCAGGTGAGAGAGAGAGATGGAGATCATGTGAGAATGACATATCAGGTTTTTCAGATGATTATTGTTTTCCCTCAGAGATCACTGATCACCGAAACACAAGAAAAGCTTTATTCAGGCTTCTCTTATAAGAATCTAATATATCTTTGTAGAACTTTGACCTGGAAGAGATTTTATGATGAATGATAGACATAACCTGCCTGTTTGTAATGTCACTTATCATATAACTATTTGTCAGTCATTGGTTTTTCAAATGTTTTGCTTTCGGCTTTAGAAAACTGTTGGATTATTGAAAAAAACATTGGAAAGCTTGCGAAGTGGCACAGTGTGTGTGTGTACAGGTTGTCAAAATGCTCTGGCATAATGCTCTTAGTCCTCAGCTCATTTCTTTTTTATTGTATCAACTATTTAACACTGCATCAGTGCACTTTCATTTGAATAACTCAGTGGCTGTGCTTAATCACCAGAACAGAACAATCCACTTTTAAACTTTAATTCCACTATTATTTTAGATGACTGGGGTTAAAGTCAGGTGGCCAGTTGTTGTTTGGTATGCAAAGGTAAAACTCCTCTCTCAGTAGAAACGTACAGACATCATGGAAAGTGCTTTCTGTCAAATGAAATTAAGCGGATGGGTGACTCATTCTATCATCATGAGCTTTAAGAGTCAGTGTGTTTTCATCCTCCTTCACTGGCTGTAGGAATATTGCCACTGATTTATTCGAGCAGTTTGAGTTATTTAGTAACTAGCTTGTCTCGAGTAAACTCTGAGTACAATACTTAAAATGCACCATCAGTGAATTGTTTATTTTAAATGCAAATGAACATTTATAAAATAAAGTGAATGAAAAAATGGCTAAATACATGTAATCAAGGGTGGGTAATTTATTTGTAATTTGTAATTTATCCTCTTCATAAATAACAACACAAATAATGCCCCCTCCCCCATGTTTTTGGGGAATATTTGTCAATGACTTTCCATAAAGGACCAAATTAAGTCTTCCAGCTGGTAACAATATTTATTATGGTATATTAGGCCACAAATATTCTGCTGTCACAATTCCTTCAAAACTAATAGCACCTGAGGGTTTTGTCTGTGAACAGCAATATCAAATCAAATCTCACAATCATTTACTCATCCTTTACTTACCTTCAAGTCATTCTAAACCTGTATGACTCTTTTTCGTCTTTGGAAAAGAATGGTATTTTGAAGAATATTTCTGTTTATGTCCATACAATAAAAGTCAGTAAGGTCCAAAACAACTGGACATTGACAGTCTGAACTGAACACTGAGACATGTCTTCTTTTGTGTTTCTAAGAAGTAAAGCCATACATTAGCCAAACATCAACAGGGTGAGCAAATAATACCAGAATGTATCATTTTGGGTGAATAATACTAAATAAGGTGTTAAAGTTTTAAATGTTAAACATTTAGGGGCAGTTTCCCGAACAGGGTTTAAGACTAGTCCTAGATTAAAATAAATGTTAAATGTTAAATGTCTAAACTGGAAAAGGCTTGCACTGAGATATCTTAAAATACATTATTGCCGTTGTTTGGTCTTAAAATGCTCACAGATAATGTATTTTTGTAAGATATGTTTCTAAAAATTCTTAAAAGTCCTAAATTAGCAAATATCTAGTCCTGGTTTAATCTAATTCCTATCTGAGAAAAATGACCGGCCTCTAAAAAGTTGCTTGTAAATCTCTCACTATGCTATTATGACCAAATCCTTTGTTATCTTGTTTTCCTTCAATAAGCACATGCCTTGTTAATCTGCACCTCAAGCTAAAAATGTTTTTATTTAATTTTATATTTGGTAATAATATATATTACAAGAAATTTGTAAGCACTTTTTTGTTGGTTGGTTGTTGTTTTTTTCATCAGGAACACAAATCGAACAATGAGGGGAAACGAATCACAAAAAAGTACAAATATTATTAAAACAAAAATGTCTGGGAAGTTTTATATCCTGTGAAAGTAAAGTCAGTTAGTTTTAACCCAATATGATAACACTAACTAGTATTATCCTCTGGGTCAAAATTATTGGAACACAATGTAAGAGTTAAAGTCAATTGCAAAAGGGTTAGACATGTACAGCTTGATATTTTAACTAAGAATTACTATATATTTTAATGGCTTTTCCCAGCAATTCAAATAATGAATGACTGGATTGAAGCACAGTGTTAAACATTTCTGAAAGATTTTTCACTATAACACGTGCCGTTATCATTTCAAATCATATGCTCACAAAAGATGGATTGTTAATCTGTAAAGTCAGTGAGTCAGTCCAATCTATGCTACTGGGTTTAGCTGAGGATAAAAGATGCTTGGACCTCATCCAGGCAACCAGCCCTGATCCATCAGAAAAATCCAGATGCTTTGAGTGATCTCGATTAATCCCAAACCCTGGCCGGTCTGCTTTTCTTTCCATCAGATATGCTGCTGCTGTGGCCCGGCACCGTGTTCCCTGTGCTGCTCCTTCTGTCCGCCCGTCAAATCATCCACCACCACACGGATCATGTACACGTTATTCCACATCCTGGCCTGCACCGTCTCATGCCTCATGCTGTCTAAGACCGTGTCAGAGGCGGTGAGGGAGAATGTAAGTTGTTTACAAGTTGGCACCAGTGGTTCTAACCTAGTTTTACGTAAACACCCCAAACTCTGCTTCATTTGTAGTCTCATCCAATCAAATCTTGGCTAATCTGCTTGGCAGGACACACACCAGCTACACATGCTAGCAGTCTGTGCCCTACAGAAACACTGTGGCACGCAATAACAGATGTCATTCTTCCTCAGGTGCCTTTTTTTAACGTGGTGTGTGATGAGGCTCACGGTGGAGGGGACTGCCAGATGCTGGTGGGCTACTCTGCCGTCTACAGGGTGTGTTTTGGCACAGCTTGTTTCTACTTGATGATGGCCATCTTCCTCATTGATGTGAAGTCTAGTCAGGATTTCCGAGCCCTCATTCATAACGGGTCAGTGTCGTTATTCCTTACACCCTTTTATTGGCACCTAAGGTTCCATGAAGAAACTTTAACATCCATGGAACCTTTCCATTGCACAAAATGATTCTCTATAGTGGAAAGAGGTGCACTTCCTCTTTTGATAATTAAAGCTTCTTCTATGAAGTTGCTGAGAAAAGTTCTTACGAGGAAGAACACGATATGGGTCAACCAGATCTTTGGAGGTGCTTGTACGTATTATAAATAAACTAACAGAACTAACACTTATTCTCCTCTTCCTCACTTAGGTTCTGGTTTCTGAAGTTCATCACCATGCTTGGAATGATTGCTGCTGCCTTCTTTATTCCCACAGAATCCTTTTTGCATGGTGAGCTGATCATCTCTGAAGGCTTATATGTCTGATAAATAATATGCACCAATATCAACATTTACAAGGTCTGACTGATACTAATGAATCCAGTAATAACACGATTGTTCAAAGTATGGGGTCAGTATTTATTTTTTTTGGACACAAGATTACACTAAATTACAGAATTAATTATATTCTAAAATTGCAGAATTCCTGTTTTATTCTAGTATCCAGAAAATAAAATGTATCAAAGTTCTGTGAAAATGTGTCCCTGTCTGATTATGATTTCAGTCTTGGTCAGTTAATATTAAAGTTATCAAGGTTACATTTTCACAGAATGCTCTTTACCTTATGAAGGATGGTTTTATGCAGTTTTCACAGCCAGGGTCAGAAATATTAAGTACAACTGTTTTCAACATTTATAATAAGAAGATGTTTCTTGAATGCCATATCTGCATATTTTGATTTCTGAAAGATCACGTGACACTGCAGATTGAAGTAATGACTGCTCAAAATTCAGTTCACAATTTTACTGTATTAAAAAAAGAAAGAGTTATTTCACACATCAAAATCTTACAGACCTCAAACTTTTAACCGGTAGTGCATGTTATGGGCAATTTAACAATTAATCAGAATTAAATCAGAATTCCACTTTCTTTGTCTAATATGACACTTATACTAAAAATAACTCAAAACTAAAATAAATCATTTGAAACGAGTGAAATTAGACATCACAGCATTATAATGCACAGTATGAAAGATAGATATTAATTTTAAGAAATTAGATGTTCATTCATTTTGTAATTAAATTAGATTTAAAGATTAACTTTAAACTGAGTGTTACATGACGGTCTAAATGTAAAAATAAGGGAAATGAGAATGCACAATTACATTTTCAACATTCATAACCATTAATTAATCTCCAAAATTGGGAAATAACCAATGCGATACCAACTGCATTGGTTTCCATATGATATGGAAAAGAAAGTACATCAACATGGAGATGATAGTGAATAGTCTCTCTATCTTAACTGATTATGTGCTTAATGGGATTATATTAGAGGCTCGTGGCTCTGGCCAGCCTGGATGATGTGAAATGCATTTCTTATTTAAATCCACCAGATGGCACCATAGAAACATGAACATTTTCCATTATGTCACTAAGTGGGGATTTACAGAGTCAACATTATTTAGGAAATTTCTTTTTAAAAATGATGTGCGTAAAATATTTTACAGCCAAACTTTACATTTGACGTATAATGCCCAGCATCCTATAAATCTCAGCTCACTGGATTTACTTGTCTTTAATTTAAATGTTCTCTTTTCTCCTCTCTTCATGTAGCCTGGCATTATGTTGGAGTAGTGGGAGGCTTTGCTTTTATCCTCATTCAACTCATTCTCATCACTGCTTTCGCTCATACATGGAATAAAAACTGGTGAGTGAAGAAACTAGGCTCACACAGACAGTATAGGTACGACCTCCTAAAACAAACCTGCAATAACTCACAGCAACTACTGTACGAAAGCAACCATTATCAGACTATGAAGAACCACATTTGGTTCGTGTCTGAGTCACATCTCGTTCTGGAATGATAAAATATCTCCTCCACAGTTTTAGAGTTTCAGATAATCTCTGTCCCTCACTCCCTTCCTGTTTCTCGCTCTGGTATCTCACTTATTCATACACACACACACACACATTTCATCAAGCTTTCCCTAGATGTTTTTGGAGCCATTTTGAGGCAGAAAGTCATCTTAGTACAATTAAGAACTGTGAATTTTCTTCACTGATCTCATCGCATTTCTCTTATTTCCAGGTTAACCGGTGCAGCTGAGAATAAGAGGTGGTACGTGGCAGTCATGTGTGCTACCCTCTTTTTCTACACCATCGCCACCATGGCCTTCACTTTTATGTACAAATACTACACTCACCCGGCGGGATGCCACCTGAATAAAGCCCTGCTATGGACTAACCTGGCCCTCTGCACCATCATGACCTTTATTGCGGTCACTCCCTGCGTGCAGCAAAGTTAGTGATCTGTTTCTGTTCTGTCACCAAAGCAATAGTTCAGTAGCTTGTTTGAACAGTTTTCATGCAAATAAAATCAAGATTTTGTGGGAATACTCTTGCAACAATTGAACCATGAATGTAACTAATGATTCAAGCTGACAGTTTGTTTTGCTGTCCCTCTCAGAGCAGCCCCGCTCAGGACTCCTGCAGGCTTCCATTATTTGCTGCTACGTCATGTACCTGACCTTCTCTGCTCTATCCAGCCGCCCACCAGAGAAGGGTAAGTTGGAGAGAGTGCTTGGCATATGCAGAACAGTGTAAGGATACTACAGGCAAAACCATTTATTATGGTAATCATGTAATGGTGGATTTGACCGTTTTTGGGCTATTTTGAGCTGATAACTTTAAGACTAATGTAAAGAAAACATACACTACTTGCATCAGTAGATGTCACGTAAACACTTATGTTTGTTTTGTATGTTTTTTCCTTAAAATTAGGTGATTTGTTTTTCTGGTTGTTGAAGGTTTTCTGGTAAAAAGAGATCCCCACTTTAAAACTCTTGGACTAATATATCGACAATATTTAAATAACACTTCAGAATTCTTGTAATACAATACTTTTTTTCTGAATGTGCTATGATTAATCAAAAAGAGCATGCATGTTGACATTTGTTAGTTAATTTTGGTGTCTGGTCTTATAGACTACGTATCTAAAAATATGGTGCTCTCACTTAGTGTTTTTGGGTAGTGTTTTCATAGGTGAATAACTACGTTAAAGCATAGCATACCTTTAATTAAGAAAGGATGTTGGGGCAAGTTGTTTGAGTTCTCCGTGGTAGCAGAAACAAGTCAGCATAAACTACGGAAAGAGAAATATTTTGTAAATGCTTGAATCAATAAACGTGAGCGTAATGATTTGACCAATCACTGGACGCAGATTTACATAAAACACATCCACAGAGTTAGACCCAGACGCTTTTACGTTCATTTTTGTTTAAATAAAGATAAACAATCATTCAGCAAATAAATCCTGTCGATGTATTTATTTTATTTTACTTTTATTTTTCCGTTTCGTACGGTGGCCGAGAGATGCAAAACAAATCACAATTCTGAAAACAAAATAACAAATTAGAAACGCAAATGTAAAAAACAAAAAAAAACAATTCAGAAAACAAAATGAAAAGTCAGAAAACACAACGACGATAAAATTAAATACAGCTCTCTGCTCAGTCACGCTTATCAGGAAAGTAAATGAAGCACATGTTTTAATCAAATAATATGTCATTAATAACGGTTCATTTCCGTGATTGATTGCGTTTATCTCAGCAGCGAGCCGTGCCTCAGATACAGGGGCGACATATAGACATAAAACAGTTCAAGCATATCACAATGTTAGTTTTAAATGTTTAACCTACATGTGCGCTGTAGACGCATCCGACAGACGCTGAAGCGCGCTCTGCAGGACACTGAGGCGCCAGCGTCATCGCTTGCATATTATTATATTTGTTTACTTTGGCATAAAAATAAATAAATGCATAAATGATAATGCCATGGTTGGTTCAGTAGTCGGAAATACACTGCAGTCAAGCCAGCCGCACGTTGAAAAACACGGTCAAGCCAGCGCGTGTACTCGTGCACTTACGGTACGGGTGCTGCGAACAGTCAAAATGAGCTGTTATGCCGGTTTTTCCTTAATACTTTTGCTTATTTTAATTTAATGTTTTACTTTAATGTTTGCAAATAGATTACATTTGTACATAAACGTTTGTATTGTGCAATAATTATTACAAATAATATTAATATAAATAATATTAATGTTTTTAATTTTTTTGTATTTTTTATTATATATGTGTGTGTATATATATATATATATATTTATGTGACATATTATTATTAATATATAATATTTGTTCAATGTGATCCTGACTGTCAATTAAGGGCAAG
>JAUMHR010000052.1:18868049-18881755 GCA_032361145.1 Enteromius fasciolatus
TCAGGGCTGTCACGTTCTGGTCCGCACGGACAACACATTGACCGTTGCGTACATCAACCATCAAGGTGGTCTACGCTTCCTTCGTATGTCGCAGCTCGCCCGCCACCTCCTTCTATGGGGTCAGAAGCATCTGAGGTCGCTTCGCGCCATTCACATTCCGGGTGTTTACAACCAGACAGCCGACAAGCTGTCTCGAGCCCAAGTGCTCCCTGGAGAATGGAGACTCCATCCCCTGACCGTCCAGCACAGGTAGACTGTGAGTCCTCCAATCCCCTCAGCAGTCGGATATGGAATGATTTTCGACTCAAAATGATTAATAGATGCACGCACAATTATCCATGCGCTGCATAAGTTTAATGCATGCGTCTTATTATAAACACACAAATACCTTTCCATTTGAGTGTGTGTACATTCAGGATTAAATGATTGTACAGCGATTTGTACAAATAAAGACATGTTTGTGAATAAAACTGGTCTGTTCTACATTCATATACCATAAATTGCGCATGCAAAAAGGAACCTGTGCATTTGTGAATCAAGTGACACGCGTTCATTTATTGACGTTTTGTTAGAGTCAATCTTGTTCGGTTCATTTGGATTTTGAGACTACATTTTCGCATTTTTACAGTTTTTTACAACACCTACAGTACACACAACCACTGCAATCCATTAACGTGTGGACGATTTGGGAAAACTAGCAAACGTGCGTTTCTACACTGAAACAAATGGTGTTATACTATGTAAATAATTTTTTAATTCTTTCAAAGAAACATAAAATTAATATATAATAATATATTTACAAAGAGAAAAATTACATTTACATCAAAACAAGCATTGCTTTTAGTAGAGTCAGATTCATAATGACCAAACATAAACCTTTTTAAATTAATGTTTACATTTTGTTGAATATTCTTATTAATAAATTATCCAATATTTTTCCTAAGTCGCTCACTATAATGACAAGTCCAAAACAAATGAAATATAGTTTCGGTATGACTTTGACAAAATGAACATTTTGTATCAATGTTAACCTTATACCTTTCCATAAAATGTTTTTTATTATGTATTTAAATGTTTTGTTATGGGTTTTTTTAGTAGAAAAGCATATTTTATCAATAAAGGTGTCAATTGGTTCAGGAAGGGAAGTGGGGAGTAATTATTATTATATTTTGAAAAGCATACAAGTTTCTGATGTTATTGCTCCCATAACAATAGCAAATTCTTTTGGACTAACTGGTATGTTGTTTTCTGAAATAAATTCTATATAAGTCATTAATAAACCTCTACTATTAAATAACCGACTTACTAAAAGCAAATGATTAAAGAATGAAGACCTATTTTTATATAAGATATTCTTATTATTCCAAATATAAAACCTATGGGGAGTAAAATTGTGCTTATAAATTAAAGCCCGGGCCAATACCTGTTGATGGAAATTAGAAAGTTTAACAGGTCTTTTAGATATATTGTAGTTGCACATCAACAAAAATGTAATACCTCCAACAAATGAAAATGCTTGTTGTTGTTGTTTAAAACACTGCTTACATAAAACGGATCACAGCATTGCTGATGCGTTAAGTAACACTTTAATGACACAGTTACCTATTTGCAAGATCATTAAACACTTAACCCTGATGGTTCAGAAGAAACTAATCCTGGATCCAGCATGTGTGAGCCTGTCTCTACCTGCCAACATAAAGCCAAGGTACTGACCATCCAGTCACAGTAATGATGACAGGCATTTGTAGTGATTGGTGACCTGTTTGAATACTTTCTGCTCTTTATAAAACACTAAAATGCTTTCTAGAGTGCAATGCAGATCACAGACTGATCTGATATTTGAAGGTCACAGTGCAGCCTCCAGTGGTGCGTGCAAACCTTGACTGGAGTATCCCAATAGATTTATCCCTCAGCAAAATTAATCAATCTGCCTGTAATCACATAGTCATTAACAAAAAGTCTTCAGTGGAGCCCTTAAAACTCTTGTTGGTTCGTCATCTCACCTCACATCATTTCATCCATTAGTGGTGAATTTCAGAGAAATCTGTGGCATGCTGAAAAGGTGATGAATGGTGCATGCTTAACATACAGACAGAGATGAATGAGGTTTCCAGAAAGAAAAGCTTTGCTGACTGAGCTCATAGAAAAGCTCTCAAGCATGTAACACAGATGTTTCACCTGGGTATTTGAAATACAGATGTTATACTAAATTACAGCCATCGCTGAAAAAAGGATTGCAGAACGTTTCTTACGTTTTGGATTTATTTACATGTTTTCTGATGAAGGGCTTTTGGCTTGAAATATCACATGTGTGTTGAGACATGAGATTAATTATGGCAGTACTGTCAGTGGGCTTATAGCCTTTGTTTGCTGCATGACTTCATAAAGGACTGAAGTGCACCCTGATGCATGCTGGGAGTTTAATCCCATCTCAGAGGAATTCTCTCAGACACATAACACACAGTATCCACAGAAAAACATCTCTTAACCCAGCTTGAGAATAGTGCATGTAAATGTGACACTAAATGTAATTGGTCATTTTCAATTAGCCGTTTTCAAATAACTGAGCGTTTGCTGTTGAAATCATCCTTTACTCATCCTCATGCCAACTCCTCCTTTTGTGTGTTCTTTCAGTGGAGTATCAAGGGGTCAACATGACAGTGTGCTACCCTAAAGTCAGCAGGGACGAGATTCAAAATGAAGGCAACGCAGTGGCCGTTATTGGAGCAGCTATCATGTACTGCTGTGTTCTCTTCGCATGGTGAGTAAAGAACGTACAAACAATAAAGAGGTATCAGTAATTGGGATATTACTAGAAAAGCTAATTGTGGTTTTCTTTCTCAGCAACGAGGCTTCATACTTAGCTGAAGTCTTTGGACCTTTCTGGATGATAAAAGTTTACCGCTATGAGTTCCAGGTATATTAGTGACTTAAGTTCTTTGAAGTGATAGTATAGTGAACTCTGAAATTCTGTCATTCCAAACTTTTATGACTTTCATTTCTTTTTGTTCCAGAACACACAAAAGAATATATTTTGAAGAATGTTGCTAACCAAAGTTTCAGTTTTCCACAGTTTTTTTATTCTTTGGTCCATATAATGGAAGGCAATACTAACAGAAAATGGTTGGCTACCCACATTCTTTAAAATATATATTTTTGTGTGTTACATATGTTTGGAACTATACAAGGGGAAAAAATTATGACAGAGTTTTAATTAAATAAACTACTAAAATGACAGAAATGTTGTACTTGTCTCTGACAATATCTCTGATTCTCTGTCTTGGACAGAAAGCCTCCTGTTGCTTCTGCTGCCCAGAGGCTGAAGATGGTGAGAGAAATATATCACAAGTTCCAATATCCATAACGTAACATAACATAACAACGTCATAAAACACAGTGTATGAGACAGAATGTTTTAACATCTTTGTTTCTGTCCCGTCAGAGGAAGAGTTCGTCATTGACGAGAACAAAGGCTGTCAGAAAGTCATCCACAATGAGACCCAGCGCGTCGCCTACAGCTACTTTTTCTTCCATTTTGTGTTCTTCCTGGCTTCCCTCTATGTAATGATGACCCTCACTAATTGGTTCAGGTCAGTTGTTAAAGAAGCCATCTAAGCTGTTCTGGAGATCAGAGAAGAAATACTGAGCTGAATATTGTCTTATTTAAAAGAAAAGTTTGTTTCAAATGCAGCTAATATCTTGCAATTTTGTTGCCAAACGTATAGTGCACACACAAATGCACAAGAAAGTAAAGAGGGCTCGAATCACAGTTTTGCTAATACTGTTCTGTGTCCCCCAGCTATGAGACTGCTGTGCTGGAGACCACCTTCACCCACGGGAGTTACTCCACATTTTGGGTCAAGCTGTCCTCCTGCTGGGCGTGTGTGGTTCTGTACCTATGGCTTCTCCTGGGTCCTCTGTGCCACTGCCAGTCTGATCACAAACGCCCTCGCCGCGCCCGCATCAAGAGACGGGCCGCCTCCCACCGGCACGTTAGCGTCAGCGTCTGAAGTACAGACTGTTCAACAGCATCAAAGACAGTGGGGATGGGTGCAGGGTTACTGGGGATTTCCACCGCAAAGGAAATGGGTCACGGCGGATCTCCAATCGCTGAAGAGCGGACTTCAATTAAATTAACATTGATCCTCCTGATAATCCTGTTAGGATTAAAATCACCAGCACTATGAATGCAATTCAGCATGGGAACAGAAAATGTAAACCACGTTGGATTGTACAAGCATACCTTTAAGAGGTGTGCTACAATTGCCAAAAGGAATTTTCTGGACAAGCTGGATGTCTGTATGTTTAGTGTTTTTGATTAGATTTTTTTTTTTTTTAAATGTAGAATTATTTTTTATTGCTTACAGCGTAGATATTTGAAAACTACCTGCAATAGACTTTTTCCAATTTAATTTAAGCTTTTGATAAATGTATGCATATTAGGGTGGACAAATTACGTAAGCGATGCTTTATTTCAGTGATCTGTGGCTTGTGTGTATGTATATGAAGAGTTCATTTGCAAAAACAGTTAACTCTCTCAAATATCGTGTTTTTTCATTGTGCAGTCCAATTAATCTCAAGCAAACTGCAGTTAATTTTGATTAGGTTAGAAGCTACAGCTAACTAATAAAATGATAAATGAAAATAAAAATATGATAACCTAATAAAAAATGATTTTTAAAGATTTCAAAAGACAGAGTTATCTGTTTTTGCAAATAAACTCTTCATATACTGTATATATATATATATATATATATATATATATACAGAATTTTTTCTCCGGGGACTTGCTCCACCCACTCTCTCAGCCAATCAAAGGCCACAGGGAGAAAAAGCTGTTCTAGAGTATAATGACTTTAATAGCTTGGCGACAGCCTGCATATTTAGCCCTAATTGCATGTTTATGTTAGAAAGTTTGATGTCACTGTCATAAAAGATAAGTTATTTTTGTAAATATATTTTTAACAAAACACATTCTAGAGTTTATGTGTGTTTTGTAGAAAGGCTGGACTATAATTTAACAACCACATCAAGGTAATAGGATAATCTTAGTTAGTCTGCTAATGATGAAAGGGAAAAACGGCTGCCAAATATAAAGCAGAAAACAACTGTTCGTTGGCAAAAGCGCTACGCCATAGACAGTTTTATGTATATGCTGCTTATCTCGAATGTGTAAATGTATATGTGACCCATAAACACTCATTATCATTTCACTGAGACTTTATAACTGTTGATAAGATCAAAAATATCGCTAGCAAAACATTTAAAATTATATGGCAAAATATATAGAAATACTGTCTGCTTATAAATACATATATAAAAACAACATCAAAAATGCACATGATAAAGATATGCATGCTGTCAAGTGATTTTATGCAATTAACAAACACATGGTGCTAGGAAAGGCATCATTAATTCTGTGTATATTATTTACTTTGGTGTATAAGTTTTAAAAGGTGACTGTCCACCTAAAGTGCTTCATTTAGTGACTCTCTTTGCTTTGGTCTGCCTAATGCCCCATGGACACAATTCATCCCGACAAAGTGTCTATTGTCCTTACTGAAGATCCTTTAGTTAAATCATCACTGATTTCAATTCAACATCAGAGCGGGGTTTTTGTCTGGACCTTGATTTTTGTTTGAACTTCAGAATAAGTGTGATTGTCCATGTGTTCACCCCCTGAGCTGAGTCCGGCTACCTCTGTTACCACAGAGCTCCTCTAGGGGGCGCAGCAGGCCGTCCTCGCGTGCTCGATAAGGCTGAGTGTAGCTGTCCTCCTCCAACAGGATGCGATTGAGAGTGTGCTCATAATTAATATGTCTTCGCAGCATTAAAACGTACTGATGCCCCTCCTCCAGAAAGGGACAGTCACATTTGTTGGGTGCCCACAGGAACTCCCGGTGCTCCAGACGATAACGGTTGCGGTACGTGTGGATGATTTGGACGTCGTAGCGGGTCTCCTCACCATGGTAGACTTTTTCCAGCACTTTTGCTCGAAATACTGTCACAGCAGATAAACGCTTTGTCATCATTCAATATATCATGTATTGTGAACCATTTGTTTTACGAAGAGACATGAACTCACCGAAATCTTTTTGGCAATACTGTCTCTGGCGCTCACCTCTCCCTCGAACCCGGCGACATTTCCCACAGTGGCCTGCAAAATGATGTCATGACATAAAAAACCCAGACTGTGTTATATGTGCAAAACAACAATTAACAGAGGGAATGAACAGGTTAGATGATTATATGCACATGATAAATGGAAATACAGAAATAATTTGGTAGCAAGTCTACACTGAAATTTTTAAAAATGAGACATTGCCATTTCTGCAGTACTGGTTCAACTTCAGTCAGTTCGGCACCCACTGATAGACGCCTGCTTTCAAACACTCCTGTGCAAACAGTATTTGAGTGAAAAGCTTCAGAGGTTTCTATTTACAACATGTCCTCTGAAATTGTAGCCAATCAAAGACATCTGCACGTCAGTACAATCCGAGGTATTTAGGACAGACAGAATCTGCAGAATACCAATCAAGATGCTGGAAATATTTTTGCTCTATATCCTAATAAATCCCTTCATAAACACAATGTAAATAAGAGATTATTTTTGTCATTTAGACAGATTCATTGATTATAATAGAGGTGATAGAGTGATGATAAAGGAGAACTAGTTACCTGCTTTCTGAATATAACCAGTTTACTTTAATAAGAATAAAAGTTTTACTTTTTAAGTACACATTAAAATGTTTGAGAAATAATAACTATACTCAAATGCAAGATTGAATCCAGAATTGCGGTGATATATACTAATGGCAATGATAAAGTGCTAACCTTTGCGAAGTATTTCAGGAAGTCTGTTCCTGCGGTTTTCATCTCTTTCCAAACGTGGGACTGGCTGCTGTTGGTATGGGGGTTGAAGAGCCCAGCGAGCAGCAGGACCTGAGGGCATGACCTCGTAAATCACAGTTGTATTTACAAAAGACTTTGAACATTAAACTTTAAGCGACTGGGGAATTTTACCATCACACATACTTCAAACCAACTTAAATTAAATATATAACTTTATCTCCTAACAAGATCTTGTTACTGCACGGATAAGATACTTACAACTGATGTCATTTAAACTAAGGTTTATTCGATTTTTATTACCTAAATATCAAGAATGAAAGGTTTTTACCCCATAAATGAGGTTTTGTGATTGGCTGTGTTGTAGTAGTGGTGGTTGTGGTTGTGGCAGTGGTAGTCGTAGTGGTTGGAAGTTCAAAGGACAAGTGGTTTGATGTGTGCTGAGGCTGCCGAAGTTGACGTCTCCCATGATACAGGGCATAACGGTCCGGAGGCAGCCAGTACTCATATTCAATCCCAGAGTTCTTATCAGTGGACAAGACCTACAATAAGACCAGAACAAATTAATACAGTTGTACTGGATACCAAGGTTTAAGATTTGTCTGGACATTTTAGAGCAAACCATGATGTGCAGGTCCTCCTGAGTAGGTCCTGGAACTTCAAAACTCTCCCAGATATCAGCAGAGCGCCGGTACAGAAGTTTGGTTCCTGCCACATTGTACTCCCCAGGAACGTTGATCTTCCAGTTTCCATTGATCACAAACTGAGAGCGTCCATTCTGGAGTGCTTTGAAAAACATTTACAAGAAGCGTTTAAAGAAACAACAAAAAACTATGCACTGCCACAACACAGCATAATTGCAATGTTCTTATAATGGGACAAAGTCTTGTTACTGAAAAACTGTTCTCCAATATGTCATTTGTGACCCTGGACCACAAATACTAAGAAAATCACCTTTAAAGTTGTTCAAATGAAGTTTAATAGCAGAATTACTAACCAAAAATGAAGTTTTAATATATTTACTGTAGGACATTTACAAAGTACCTTCATGGAACATGATCTTTACTTAATGTCCTAATAATTTTTTGCAAAAAAAACAAAAAACAAAACATACAATATATTTTTGGCTTATTACGGTTTTGTGGTCCAGGATCACATATTATTGCAAAATAAAACATATTGTTTTTATTAGTCTGCTACAATTCTGCCTCACACTGTGCACCTTGCCGCTTTTGCTGTGAGAACCACATGTTGGAGAGATCACACACAAGGCTGTACTCTAACCTAGATAGTTTCTGCTGTTATCAGTCACTCTGATGTGTGTGGCTCCGGCCGGGATCATAGCGACCTCACTGTATCCAAGCAGTCCTGCAGGGAAACAGATGAGAGAGTAATGCATCTCAGCCCATTTGAAAAAAATGAAAACACAGTTATATTTAACAGGTGCGCAGTCCTGCTCTGAACTGTATGTTTTCATGATGTGCCTCGCTTCAGCTGCAGCATGTATCGGTCTGGCTGAAAGGCACTGAACCGCAGAATTACGACCAGGGCTGCTCTTTTCTCTTCTCCTTTGACTTTTGACCCTCTTTACAGAGCTCTGTGCTGGCAGCCTCGAGTCTGTTATCCTACTCTCAGAAATCCAGATGCAAGAGAGTGCCTTGCAAACAATGCCAGTATTATCGCTGTGTTTTCCCCAATGTAAATGCTCTGTATTTTCAGTTGGCCAGCATGAAGGAAGACTTTAAAAGAGATTTTGTTTCATGCGGAGAAGTGCAAAGCCAGAGGTGTCAGTGCTCTGAGTGCACAGATATGTGTGAGGACGAGAGAAACCAAGAGATAAAGAAAGAGAGAGAGTGTCACAGTCACAGTCATTAAAAAAAAAACAGCAACATAAAATTTACCATAAGTGACAACCTTAAACTTAAAGTATTTCATGTCTGAATGCCAAAATTTACAGTTGTGCTGCTCTGAATAACAAGATTAATACAAGCACTTATTAAAACTAGATTTATACAGTTCTAAGCTTATTTTTCTGTTCTGCTGTTTAAAGTCATTGTGAGTGTAGTTAGATTCATTGCTGACCGTTGTTCTGCCCGTTGCTTTGATAAATGCTTCTGTGATGAAGGCAGGTTGAGTTGTGGCCTCCACACACCATGCAGGCGTCCTCCTGCTGCTCAGATCCAAAGATCAAGTCACATCCTGGCTTCTGCACACACACACACACACACACACACACATGCAAACCCTGTGATTAGAAGCCAAAATATCAAGCATCGTCACATTCTGTTTTAACAGTACAAGTTGATCCCGCAAATGCTCCTGAAGAAAACTGGAACAGCCCACAGAGTCTTGGAGACCTTCCAGGAAATAAATTTAGACACTACTAAAGAGCGAAGCATCCGAGATTAAAGACCCTCAAAATAAATGCATTATCTATTACACTAAAAATGATTTGATCATTGTAAGATCATCCGTTCATCTCCAGTGTAACATTTGTAATTGATTTTATGACTTTTCAGCCTTTCAATGTCATTTCTTTAATAACATGTATCAGAATGTTTGGATTACGTGTGGAAAAAAACCCATTGTAAATTGCACAAGTCTACCTCAGTTCTACCCATGCACTCAAGAATACATCATTCAGAATGCAGATGCATTTTTTGTTAAAGAAATGAATACTTGTATCCATGCATTAAATTGACAAGTGTAACTCTGCACCACCCTGAAAGGTCTCTGTGTGTGTTTGTGTGTGTTTAGGTCCACAGGTCCAAACAGAGGCAGGTGAAAACAGACGGGCAGCAGAATGACACGGATCTCTCTCTGAGACACCGCACACAAACAAGAGTGGGATCATGAGGCCCGGGCAGGGATCAAGACCATTCAGGCAGAAGTTTGGCTTAAGCTCCAGAGTGCAGGGGTGGAGGAGGAGACATCGGGGGAGACTGCAGAGGTAAAATGGAGGTGTGCAGGAGTGCACTGTCCTCAGCAATTTCTGCAGGATATAATTAAGCCTTTGTTTGTCTTTAGACCTCCCGTGCACTCCATTTCACGCAGGTTCAACCCTCCTCCTAAAACACGACCTTCCATCCTTATCTCTTTCTTTGCCTTGATCTGCCTTTCCTTTCTTAATCTTGGTAGTTGGTGAAATAATGATTCTCAATGGCACATTCCCATGATTCGGGGGGCCTCGCAGAGGGGTAACCACACACACACACATACAAGGTGTGCTTCAAACATATGGATTCAATCTGCCACATGGTGCTAATGATTGGGCCCCACTATGCATGTGCTTCTCCTTTTCAGTCCTCATGTGATGGAAACCAAATTCACACCAGCATGACTTCAGGACTAGACAAGGCTTGTAGTCCATTCAGTCATCTTTACATGCACATACATGTGTAGGTTTTTGGAATATGTACATTGTAATACCTTAATTAAAAAAAGAAGGGTGAAAACAGACAAACGAAAGAGGGTAAAATAAACAAATGTACTGAAAAAGGGTTGCATTCAATTTATATTATATGATGTGATGGAATGACCCTCAGTAGATATCAAATGTTTTCTACTGAGTATTTTTTTTAAACATCTATTTTAAAAGAAATCTGTTAAAGGTCTACTTGGTTAATCAAATTGGTTAAAATAATGATTTATTAATTTGTTAATTTATTAAGTGTCAGATCAGGTAGATATGTGTGTTAAAAAATGTAAATGTCTTAAATAAATAAATAAATGTTTTTTGTGTGGGTTCACAGTACTTAGTGGTTGTAAGCTATTATGAAGCGGTGTCCTAAGACCCATCTGCTCACCAGACACTTTCCATTCACACAGACTGTCCCCTGATCTGATTGGCATGGTGTGCCATCAAGAACCCGCCCAAAGTTGTAGTAGAAGTTGTGTCCACTTGCCAGGCAGCTGAGCTCACATGGGTCGGATCCTGAAAGCAGTATAAATCAGGTTTCAGTCGGTATAAGCACCCAGCAGAAGGAGAAATCTACACAGTAACACAACACATGCTTCAAAAGAGAAGAGTCACGCTTCACTGACCTCCATGAAAGGTAGTCCAACGGTAACTGCTGCCAGCGACCAGGGGTCTGTCATTGAAAGCTTTACACTGCAGTTCTCTGAAGTCCATTGAGTCAGCAGGACACTCCTGATGTTACAGACACAAAGCTCAGTGGAGAAAACACACATCCAGAGCTGCTAAAGCCCTGATTCATTAACACCCACTAGAACAGCCCTGTAGGACTCGGGGCAAGCGCAACACATACTGATACAATGGCCCCATTTAAACCTGATTTTAACATCTGTCCCGGATGATAGGTTCACAGGTTTTAATTTATAAGAAAATGTAAACATTTCATGATGATCACTCAAACCATATTCAGAGTTATTCAGGAACACACAATAGATAACAGTGAAGGGCCAACCATGTACTAAAACAAAGGTTTTATTTTATATATATATTATCTTACTCCAGAATATTTGGTAAAGATGTTTGTCCAAATCTTTGAACTGCTATCTTTGGTATTGTATGTGAAAATAACTAATTGAATTGGACTGCATTGCCTTTACTTCTGTTTTGGCAAGACACTTGATTTTAATCAATTGGAAACATTCATTTCCCCCTTCTTTTAAACAGTGGGCCAGAAGACTATAAGACTTAATTTTAATGGTTCCGGTCAAGTTCACTGCCCATATGGTGTCTTTTCATAAATTATCTCCAAAACCAAGAGTAACTGTAAGTGTTCTTGTACTTGTCAACATACAGACAGACAAGTGTTGTGTTGTTAGTTATGATGATAAAATGTATGTTTTTATTATGTAACTATTGAATACCATCTTTTGTCATTCTGCAAAATTTTGAAAAACCCATACATAGGGAACTTTAGTTATACAGTGACTCAGAACATGAGAACCATGCACATACAGTATAAAGTAAAATGAATACAGGGGATTGACAGCACTTTTTAAAATCAACAATTTAATACAATTTGCAGTAGGAGTAAAATAAAATAAAGTCTATTTTAGGGATGGGGGTATATGTGGTATGTTATCATGTTAACAAACATCAACACACTTACATATTAAGTGATATATCAAAGAGTGAAGTTATGAAATTGAGGACCAGGCATTTAAAATCTGACCAATCTGAGGCCAGGTGACTTTACAGTATGTCCAAACAAAAAAATACAACACAGTACACCGTAGAATAAGATAACCAAATATAAAACAAAAAAAACTCTATCAATGTTTAGCTTATTTATCTATCGATAAAACATGCTTACGATAAGCTGTGACTGAAATTCTATATAGACATCCTGTTAAAACTGCAAAGAATTTACTGCACCTTTGTGTTACAAATCTTGTACTGCCTGGTGACCCCCGGGCAAGGCCCTCCTACCAGATTTCTAAAGAGAGAAACAGTAATCAAGCATGATCATGTAATTGTTTACTGTGAGAAAACGTGTGCAAAAAATAAACCTTTAGGCCTACAACAGCGTGTCACTGCACCTTAGCTGAGTACCTTGGAGTACCGATACTATATGTGGTTTTAAAATACAACTACAAACTTTTAAGCAATAAATAAGGTACAAAGATTGGGGTAAGAATCTTTATACTCCCCTAAGTAAACATAAACTACTTTTGATATCATTATTATTAATAACTATAGACTATAAAGTGTTTATAGGCTTTTTAAAGGGTTATTAATGTCTCAAATGCACACTAAATAATAACCAATTTCTGAATAATAGTAAAAGATGAAATTACAAAATTATAAAGAGCACAGCCATTTTTTAAATGTGTTGAGATGAGATTTTAGGGTCGCCTTTTATGGTTAAGAGAAAACATTAAGGGTACAATACTTTTCATGACTACTAATTCTTTTTTACTTACATTTTTAATCATCTGACAGCATGCAGAGATGGCGTTAAACAAAGGCTGTGCTTTACCTGGTGATGCAGGTGCGTGTACGGACAGAGGCCCCTCCCCCACAGGAGCGCGAACACACGGACCAGCCGCCCCACGAGGCCCACTCATTCATGAAATGTATTTGGCTATGCATCTGTGGTCCCTCACCTCCCAGCACTACTCGTCTGGATGACTGCAAATGTATAAACAAAGAAGTGATTTAAAGGTTGCAGAACAACAACTAAAAGACTAAGATGTTTTTTGCAAGCACATACATTAGAACAGCAGCATGTAAAGTATATTTGTAGAGAAAAGTCATTAAATGTATGATAAGCACTAAAGCAAAGAAATCCTAGTGCTCAAGCTACATGATATGAGAGGCCACCAAAACATTTCCTGCTCATGGGCTATGCTAGACTGCACTTGACATTTGTGGAAGTGTTTGAGTGTCCCCAGGTGCTCGACCGAGGACGCCACATCAGTTCTATTACACATAGCCTCCATTACACAAGCGGTATTCCTATCAGACCACCACTAATCGTCTTCAAGGATAACATTACTCTGTCATTCTTAGATCCGCTGCTGGCTTTGATCCGAGACAAACAGGCAGTAACAGCCCGTGAAGAGTGAAGAGCTTCCATGGGTTGCCTTAGGCCTAACATCTCCTCAAGGTGTGTGTTTTCTTCTAAATGTAAGGTAGCTGTGGAGAGCATGTTTTTCAGCTTTTCTCATGTTAAACAACTTCACACAGAGCAGCTGTTTGTCTTCCTAAAATAATATTCATCCACGGTATCACGTAAATCTAATTTGAGCTACTCAGAGAGTCACATGAGGCGTGTAAACACGTCGCAACAAAATGAAAAGGTCTCAGCATACACTATATTACCAAAAGTTTTCGCTCACCCATTCAAATGATCAGAATCAGGTGTGCTAATCACTTGGCCTGG
>JAUMHR010000052.1:18898466-18918061 GCA_032361145.1 Enteromius fasciolatus
TCCATTTCTGGCGCCCCCTGGATGTACAGCGCCCTTAGCATTTGCCTATACTGCCTATGCCACGGGCCGGCCCTGGAAAAACCCAGCACTTTTTAAGAGTGTAGCTTCAAATTAAGAGAGAAAATGTTCATACATTTTTATTTACCTTCAAGAGAAATATTATTTAATATTTTAATAACTTAATGATTTATGTTTTAAGGCTTGCTTTGGAGGTTTGAAGAAGCCCTCATGGGCCCCGGCACCATTTTTGGTACATGTATAATGTAATTGCTACCTACCCCTCAGCTAACACCCAGTCTGAACGAACAAGCTCAGTGAGGGGAAAAAAACAAATAAAAGGGGGGGAAATAAGTCTTATAAACGGTAAGAACTGTTTGATCTGACCAATATCTTGACTTCCTTTTTAATTAAGAAACAAGTATGACAGAAAATTCAGCTAGTCTTCAGTAAACGGATGTGGAGGAAGCGACAGCTAGCCTTTGAGAGTTTATGTGAAAGAGATTAGCATGCGCTTATGTTCTTTCTCTCACTGCTGTCCAACTTGTTCTTGCTAAACTACCTGTGTTTTAAAACCCATTATCGGGAGTACTGTATCACAGTAATGAAAGGCTTGCCAGGGCATCTCTCCACATATCTGAGGCATGTTACACGCTTTGCTGCATCTACACAGGACCAGCCCACATCGGTTTGTACCAGCACTGTATAAGATCTAATGGTGCCATGGATTACTAGATACCAGAGACTAGTAGATCAACGAGATCAGAGTTCATCTGGATGCACAAGAATTCATGTGAATGAATTCAAGTGTTTTTATAGCATAATAATGCTAATAAAAATAAATTCATTTTTTGCTGAATGGAAAGCTAATGTCATTAAAACCATTTGGTTAATAATACTCTTAAAAACATGGTTTGGAAAGCAAGAGTCAGTAATAATTACACCTATCTCAGGGGCTGTTAGTGATGGTTACGTTTTCGGTTTAGTTTTTATTATATATATATATTTTTATGTATATTTATCTGATCTTTACGTTCATAATTAGCAGTCGTTCAAGTCATTTCTGCGTCCATTTCCCTTAGTATTTTATCTACACACAGCACAAGTGTATCGCTGCCTCCATCTAGTGGTTAAGGAATAAAAGGCATCAAGTGGAGAGAAAATGGCTGACCCCAGAAAGTTACAAAAAAAAAGAAAATCCACAGCAAATATCTGAGCCAGTAAAGAGTTTTATTTGTTTATATTAAATCAAAGGAAAGCACTATAACATACTTCACAAACCAAATGCCTTGTGGTGTAGTACAGAGGTTTTCAATCTGGGTTCTGGAAACTCAAAGCAACGCATATATTGTATATCTTTCATAGATCTTTTCTGATAATGTGAATCAGAGGTGTTAAATAAGGAAGATTTGCACAGATTCTGCATTGCTGTGGGTCCCTAGGTTTAGGATTAAAAACCTCTGGTTTAGTAAATCTGTAATATCAGAAAAAGAAAGATTTTAATATGGCATATTACAAAAAAACACGCACACACAAAAAAAAAACAGTAACACTAGTGGACAAGAAAATATTTTTTAAATAATATAACTGTACATTTTTTTTTTAAAAGGTGACAAAAAAGACAACAAAAACATAATAAGAAAAAAGAATTCCTTCTATAAACAGAAGAAACATAACTACAATCTTATTATGAAGACTACATTAAAAAAGCCAATAAACACCTTTTTGCCATTAGAGCACAGGGCCTGGAAATGGAGGGGGGGGGGGGGGGTATCACAGTACACTCAAGAGGGACAGCAAGTGGTCAAGAGCAAGAATAAGGCAGGAGAAGATTAAAAACTCGTCCCAGAGAGAGAGAATGAGTGATGAGAACAGACTTTAGTGTTGGCTGAGGAAGAAAACAAACCATCAGACCCAACAAAACCACTGTTTCATCTCTTAACATGTGATGCCACTGTTAATATTCAAGAAAACTTCAGTTAACTGACAAGATGACAGAATGAGATGATAAAAAGATGTTAGCTAAATAAAAAGATGCACACTTTTTCAGCACAAACAGGATGCAGCAAAACATGCTTGATAGTTTCAACACTTCAGTCTGCTTCACCCATAAACATGTTCTTTTAGAACAGATGTGAACACATCTGAAGAACGATACAAAACAAACAAACTGCAGCTGCAGAGGTTTGCCTTTTGTTTCAAAGCATAGAATAGAGACGTTTTAAAAAGGGGCTCACATTTATGTTTTTGGCTAATTTTCATGGGCTAAATTAAGTCATTTCAATGGAAATCTAGGCAATTGGGAATTTCGCAGTTGGTAACGCAGATTTACCGCACTAACCAACAGAAAAAAGCTTGGTTTGAAAGTGACTTTTGTGCTTCATAAATTGGTACACCACTGATTACAGACCTTTTTACCCATGAAATGTTGCCACACCTTACATCTCTGCTTGTATCAATCATCCTCTCTTCTCGCCTACTTGGACCACAATAAACAATACACAACAAATAGAATGAGAATTTTAGTAAATGCGACTGATTTGACCAACAAGATGGTTTTGAACTCAAAACTCTAAAATGACCTGGATGAATGCCAAAAAAAACTACATGCCAAAAACGAAGCTAAATAAATTGTGGACATGGCACACATATAACATTGTTATTGCTTTCTATTACCAACCTCCAGAAGTGGAATAGAAAGCTAAACAGATAACAACACAGAGAGAAGAGTGCGTTTCGGATTTCTGTTATAACAGTTTCTCTGAGAATCTGGCAACATTTTGACCGGATCTGGCAGTCAAGAGGCAAGAGATGGGCATAAAACCACTCACGATATGGTGGGAAAAAATACATTCCTGAGCTATATTTAGATATCGTTCTTCATCTCAAAATATTTGGTCATTTGAATCTAGAAATGTACAAAATATACTGCATTCATTTCAAAGTCCTCACATGCGTAACATGCTGAAAAGCGTCCACAAAAAAAGCCAACATCTTTGCATCATTGCAAAAAAAACGAACATACTGCTTAAAACCAAAAGATTAATTTTGTTCAGATCAGTGCAAACTTCAACATGAGCAATAACAATGATACATGTTCCACGTCCACAAATCACACCTCTTAACCTTTTTTTTTTTTTTACCCTAAAAACCTCTCATAAGGATCAGAGCTGCAAAGAGAGGGCCCATGCTGAACAACGGTAAGAAATACCATCACAACAAACGTTCACAAAAGAAGACGTCCACAACAAAAGTTCAAAGGGAGAGAACATGGATAGATTAACAAGTACAAATACAACCGACATATCAGAAGCCGCATTACAAGTCTGTATAAAATCTGAAATAAGCACAAAGATATAGTAAATATACAAGTAAAATAGTTCCTTTTTATGGTCTAGATTGTTCCAGCCATCTGAGACAGTCCTGTGCTAAAGATCTGCATAGCCAAAGCTTCTGTTCGCTAACTATGGACTGGATCAAACTCAGCAAGATACAAAGGTTTTTCTTTTAGATTTATACCAAAAATCTAAAAATCTCAGCGCCTACTCACAATTCGTAGTTCTTAAACTTTATCTTTGTAAACAGTTTGCCCTTTTTCTGTTTCAAAAATACATTCTAGTCAGACAGAAAATTGTGAGGCATATATATGTGGCAAAGCTCTCTTTTATCTTTTTATACAAAAAATATGCAAAATAACACTCTGTACACATCTTCTACACTTCTCCTCCTTTTATAGTACGTGACTGCGCAGGAGGAGAGGTGCAATTCATTAAATTCTGTCATTTGAATCAGGGGAACTGGCCACATTCTGAAGGACGGGCTGAGCGTGTACAAGTGGTTCTGGCTCACCTAGGTGCCAGCAAAGTGATTGCCGGTTGGTCAGGAAACCACAGCATTATCATGCGGTTAGCTTAGCGCATGCTCCAAGTTTCAGGCAGTGACACCAGAAACTGCTGGTTCATTTAGTCTGCTATGAACCAGATGGTTCGGGAGACCGAATATGTTCCGTCTTGGTACTGAAAAAGAGTTCGGGTGGCGTGGCAAGGGGGGAAAGCTCAACCCATCCTGCTGGTGTCTCGTATCACAGCATTTGGTGCATCAATATGGGCTGGTATTAGGCCGGCTGTCGACTCCTTCTGTTCCATAACACGTCATATTATCGTCTTCTCACCATCTCCACATTCAGGACCGCCCCATCCTTTTCGCTGCTATCGAAATGTCACTGAAAGCTGCTGTGACCTTCTAATAACATCCAAAAGCAACGTGTAAAACAAGCACATTCATTTTGTTTTGGTTGCATGGCTTTAAAATAGACCAGCAATGCAGTCATCGGTTTGGCATTGCTATGGCTTCTGTGTTCTGATTGTCACTCGGCACAAGGAGGAGATGCACGACATGGTTCATGTTTGTTTGTTACATTGTCTTTACGAATCAAAACACGTGTGAAGCGTCCACACTGGCTTCGCACATCTGTTGAGTGATGAACGGTGTCTTGGGAGGCAGATGGAGCATGCTGAGCAATGGCGGCCAGTGAGAGACGGCGTCTGGGTGACTCATGCGAGCGTGATGATTCGCTTTGCATCAACATGTAGTGTTTACGCATGCGCTTTGCGTTCGGGAAAATGTAAAGATCTTTTATTTATGGTTTATTGAAGTCTGAGTGCTATAGGTTCTGTGCTTTAGTCGTCATGTTCATGGACTTGTATGTATGTATGTATACATGCATGATGTGGCTCTTTAAAGTCTGTCGCTGCGGAAGCTGTCCTCTACCGAGGGGTCAGGGAGGACCATGTCAGGGTCACTGAGCATGCTCAATCCATCCAAACTGAGAGGCTCAATACGTAGTTCATCCTCCAGTGGAAAAACTCCTTCTGAGTCCAAACACTCTGGCACTGCAGACAACACACTGCTGATGTCCTTAGACAAGCTGGGATTGGAGTCGTCTTGAGACAGAACAAAAAACAACAGGATTGTTAGAGACAGCAGGAAATCTACAGGAATCAATTGATTTTTTTCAGTGGGTGACCTAAATCAGAGGTCTTCAACCCTGCTCCTGGGGACCCACTGTCCTGCAAAGTTAATTTACAACCTGAATCAGCACACCTGCCAGTGTATTTTCAAGCAATGTTGAGGAACGTGTTTGGCTGCGTCAGGTGTATTTGATTACGGTTGTTGCTAAACTGGTCCCCCAGGAACAGGGTTGAAGACTTATGCCCTAAATGACCGGTCAATTAATTCAAGGAATCTTTTCCACACAGAGGTTTTAAAATACTATGAGACCGCTACACCTGTGTTGGAAAGCTCAAAACAAATTAATTGAGATGCCACAATGTTCATGATCAAAATTATCATGCAGCACAAGAGTAATGGCAGCTGAAATATTAGCTTTGCCTTCACAGGAATTTATTACATGGAAAAATACATTACAAAAATACAATAGAAAATAACATGTTAAAATATTAGTGTTTTTACTGTATTTTTTCCCCAACATTTAAAAAAAATATATTTATGACCCCAAACTTTAGAAAAAAAAAATACTAATGTAAACTGACATGTCAGTAGGGTTTTAGTAAAATAAATATTCAGATTAATTTTTTTTCATATTAAGTGTTTGTCTATTTCTCATGTCTTTTTAGATAACTGGTTTGTTCAAAATTTGCCAGGTCTTCTTAGGTAAATTACGAACCTACGTGAAGAGGTTGTTCCACATTACTAAGCAAGACATCAGTTTTTATGGAATATGGGGAGTAAGAAAAATCTTTGTGGAGTTAAAAGCCTGAGCTTTGTGAGCTGAAATACAATGCTCAACTGTCAGTCAGCGTAGAAAAACTCCAACACCAGTTTGCCGCTCACCGGTGTGTTTTTAATACCTAATAATAAAATGATTGTTCGACTGAAATATTTCTTTACAAGTCTTTATCTGATCAAGCTCTTCTGCGATCTAAATCAATAAAATCTTTTGACAGTTCCATAATCTCTGCTCAGTTTTTGCAAGAAAATAGTAGTTTTCATTTCACACTTTTCATCTTCAGAAAGATCTTTCTTCTTCCCCATATTGCATGAGAACTGTGACTTGCTTAATAATGGGGAACAAACTTTTTAAGTACCTATCAAATCTGTCTGAGACTGATATCAGTTATATGAGAAATAAAACAAGTTGTATTAATGTTTGTTTACTGAATCCTCCTTTCATGTCAGCTGTTGGACGACTAGGCAAACATAAACAAGCATATCTTTTGAATGTGACATTTCCTTGTTATTGTCATTTACATTTTATTGGCAGTTACACAACTCATTTTAAGAATCTGAGTTAGTGCTTAGAAAGTGAGGCATGAGGATGAAACCTAAAAAGTAAATTCTCATAATGACTCACAATAACCTGCTGTCTGATCTTCCGCACCTGTAAGGATAATGTTGGGCACTCCTCCTCCACAATTAGAGTAGAGCATGTTGGGCCTCATTTGAAGGTGGTCTTGCAGGTTGCTATGGCTACCACCCAAGCCCATGAGGGCAGTCTGGGAGCAGTAGAGGTTGGAGGAAGGGTCAAATCCTCCTGCCATAGAGCTCATGACATTCTCCAACATATTATACTGATCCTGCTGGTTAAACACACACACAACATTCAGTACAAAACTTTTTCAACTTGGGAAGCAGAGTGTACCTCAGGATCTTACCTGATAGGACGAACACTTGGAGTGACGTCCAGAAAACTGCTGCTCCATAAAGGGATCGTTGAAAAAAGCTCCCATGCTGTTGTGCTGCAAGCAAAAACAAGATTTTTTTTGTTTAGCCAAGAATAACCAATATCAGTGTCTTTCATCTCAGATCCATGCTTCTTCAAAGGTAACTCACAGCGCTGGAATTAAAGTCGAGCTGGACGTTATGCAGCGGGGACACGGGCTGGTGATGTTGTTGCTGCTGTTGGCCACCTGTTACTCGTTGCTGTACTCCTGGATGCTGGGAGCTCTGCTGCATAGATGGATGAGACTGAGGAGGAGGCTGCTGCAGGGGCTGCTGGGTTTGCTGGTAAAGGGGATAGGGAGGGGGCGGCTCCATCGGCAAGCTGCTGGTGTCCAATGCAACTCCCTGGAGAGAACAGGAAAGTCATAAAGTTATTTGACTGGGAGCTTAGCTACGGAACGCCCTGTTCCTGGCAAAAATGAACAATAAACCAGCTGCCACATTTCTAAGAACTGGGCACAAATATATAAAGGTACACAGATATCTGAAAAAAAAAATGAGTGATGGCACTGAGTTGTGCAGATGCCACTAGCATCTGCTTTGGTATTGTGTTTCATGCAAAAGAGATGATGTATGATTTCTGAAAACCCTACACAGGTTATGTGGTCCACTTTTTCGTTTTAAACTGTATTTGTTTTCATTTTAGCAGCATGACAGACACGGTAATTATGAACAGCCGTTGTTTCAAAAAAAAGCTGCTTCAAAATTAATAACCGGGCTGGATACAGCATTCCCAATTTAATAAGATTGCATTTTGCTTACCAAGCTTTTCATTTAATTTGATTTCCATCTTGTCAGTGAATATAAAATGTCATCTGAACTACTACCTGAAGGTTTTAACTACGTGGCATTTCCACAATTTGTTGCAGAGAATTTAGTATTGAATTTTAATTGTGCCACAAAGTCCAGATCAATTTAAAGTGTTGCACAGTGCAACCATTTGAGCTCAACACAGAAATGTGTTACAAAGCCTTGCAGGATCAAAAATGGTCAGCAGGGCGCTATCCAAAGATTTAGAGAAAACACCCCTTTCCTATGCTCTCACGCCATATATATATATATATAACTGGCCTGTGCTGTGTGCTTGTATCACCAAACATCTGATTGTTTGCCATTAAGCAGAAAATGTCAGTGTGTAATTGCATTACTTTTTTTTTTTTTTTTGCAGTCCTGAAAAATCTAACATCAGACGCACACTGGAGCCCTGTAAGCAGTTTATGTTCTGGATGATGCCACCGGAGAACATGAGATGCTGGATGAGGGGAGGTCTAATGAGCACTTTCTCACCTGTGTGATTGGGGACAGAGAGGGCGACATGGTCGGGGAGAGCTGCTTGCTCAGGCTTCGCCTCTGATCGCCCCCTGGAGAGAGTGTCAGGGGACTAATGGGGGCCGGCCGTCTCCTGGGGGAACTCGCCATGCCCGTCGGAGGAGGGTTGGACAGCGAAGACAGACGCAGAGATGTGTGGATTGATGGATTGCTGAGAGACGAGTGCAGCTGAGAGTTGGTGAGGGATGCCTGGATGGAAGGGTTGCTTAGAGAGGACGACAGCCCTGAGAGGACAACAAACATGACATAATCAGCTCCGGGGGTCAAAAGTACTTCTTGAACCACCTTAATGAAACCGAGATGAACCAATTATGGCTTTATGAGTCACTGCGTGCAGGCCGGCTCCTGTCCTGATGTCCACTCCTTTAGAAAAGACACTAAGCAATTGTCTGCAGGTTACTGGACCAGCGAGAGCGAGAGAGAAAAGAGCCGTTTATGAGCAGCCAATTCAGGGGTTAAAGGTCGGCTGTGTCTCTGGGGACCGGCCAATCAGCTAGCAGCACAGCTGAAACTGGCAGCAGAAACATCCCAGCACACCCTGTTCCCAGACATGAGAGCGAATGGAAAGAATAAAGCTCAAGAGAATAGAAGTCAAAGAGAGCGATAAGATGGCGGATGGATTTAAAAAGGGGGGGAAGAGAGAGGAGGAGAGCTGTGGTCTTCTGCATGGATGTGGCCCTTTAGAAAACACATGGCATTCATTCCCCAGAAAGCGCCTACAGTGTAAGCCTACAGTGTGCCGATAAACAAAGAGCGGAGTGTTCAGCCAGGCTCTTCTGAAGCCAGGAGATGCTTTAACAGCAAACGAGCCTCCTTGAATAACGATTTGGTCACAAACAAAAGCTCTTTTAGTTTTAGACTGTGCGTGAATGAGATTACGCATGTGTGAAAAGCAGTACAAGTATTAACGTGTCTGTTTATGCGCCAAATAGTAAACCCACTGACCTTGTGAGTTTCCAATGCCCAGATGCATCATGGCTGCGGGAAGGTTGCCGGTGCTGCTGCCTCCACTTAGGTTGGGATATCCAACCTCGTCGGGGTCCAGCGGAGTGGGCAGCGGAGAGGGGAAGTGCAGGTTACTGAGGTCGGGAAGAGACCCGCCAGTGTTTAACGTGCCCTGGTAGTGAGACAAACCTACGTTCTGCTCTGGAGATGGGAATATACTGCAGAGAAACAGACGGCCAAAGTTAAAAAGACAGCTAATATCTAGTAAACATGCACACTTGCACACAAATTTCTCTCGACTTACTTGATTCCAGGCACTTCACAGGACTTTGGCCGGGAGGACAGAGACTGCACCTGCATCCAGGCAACATGTGTATTAAACATCCACACTCACAGAGACATTTAACAGCCTGCTATCTACAGACAACCAATCAGTACTGTACCTAGCAAGACAAAATGGCATCATACTCAAATCAATAAATCTTTTTTCTTTAATCAACAGCACACAAAGGTTCTGTTAAAGTCAACATGAAATCAAAACGGATTCCTATTTGTATATAAAAAAAAAAGTACACTGTAAAACAAAAACATGCCCCTCTCCTTAAAATCGCATCTCTTTTCTGATGACGTGTATACTGATGCAAGGGCTGAGTAATAGCACATCCAAGCTTCAATCACTCACACAAAATTATTGCAGTAATTACCAAACGACAATGATCCAATTAATTCCTAACGGACAATAAAATTACAACCTACATATACTACTCGGTCGAGACGATTTTGTACTTGAATATGTTACAATAGGAAAGAAAAACAATTGCAAATCTTTTACTAGCAGACTTTTAATATCATTACTTCCTCAACTAGATCAAAGGTAGACAATGACTGAATAAATGGCAGGCATAATACTGTATATTGGCTTATGGGACAAACTTAGACCAATAAATACAAGCAAAAGATCACATGAGTGAGATTACTGGGTAAATATGAACAAATAACTGTAACTACAAATACAATACATGATGTATAACTTAAAGCTTTTAACTTAATTTCAGTACACAATCATAGTCAAATAAAAAATGCCTCTAGAAACACGTCTTTCTTTTGTTGGTAATAATGGCCAGCAACAGGTCTATTAGGCTGCTTTTATACAGTTCATTGGTCACAACCCGAATTGTGTTGTTAACTCAGAACTACAGATACTGCAAAAAGACTTTTTACATTTTACATTTAACATTCCCTGGCCCACACGCACTCACCTTTTTGGCTTCCCATAACTGTTTGGGCAGTGGCTTATTCACTCCAAGCAGATTCTCCTCATTAGGGACAGCAGGAAATGAGAACACTGGCAAAGGAAAAATGGCAGTCTCTCATTAAATAATTCAAATAATCTCTGTTAGCTTCCTGTGCATGCACATCTAAATCACTAATTTAATGTTGTCTACAAGCAACTTAAAAAAAGTAAACTAAATAACCAAATAAACCTTAAAAAAAAGTTGCACAAGTCTTCCAAAAAAAGTGAGATTTAAGAAGTTATCTTCACTTAAACTACTGTATATGAGAGACATGTAATCTGAGCGGGACTGCCAGCAGGGGACACCAACTGTTCCACAACACCAACACCATCCATCAGCCCGCTACAGCTAACCGGGTGAATCTTTTTTTGGTGAGCTGAACATATGATAGAGAGTCACCAAGCATGACACCACACTTACCATCTCCAGCACTGTCCACCTCTGCTTCATTCATGCTGGCTGTATGACCAACACACAGAGAGAAAGGCCAATTAGATCAAAGAGCAGTTAATCATTTTACATTCACCCATCCATTTGTAGTTTATTTTTCAGGCCCAGGACAGTAGAGAATGACATAAAACATCTGAAGGAATGGGAGGAAAAAAAGAAAAACTGAGAGCATGTCTTTCAGCATATTAACATTAAAATAGCCAAGTAAACCACTGCTGATGTAATAGGCCGTATTAACAGATGTGACACGGCATGATTAAAACTTAAATTGCAAGCTTTTATGTAAAACAGATCCTGGAATTAATGTCTAATATCCACTTTACAAACGAATTAGTCGAAATCATTGAAAGTAATTATTTCTCCATGCACAAAACCTACTCTAAACCTACTACTAAGTTTTAACTGTAGTGAAAATAATCACCATTACACGCACATTTTATGAACGTAATGAAAACAAAAGGGAGGAAGTCATTACACAAATAAATGTAATCATGTAAATCGATTATTAAGAAATAGCAGAACAATATACTTTCAGAATGATGGACTCAAACCTGAACCTCCACAAATTCACAGATGCACCGTAAAACAAATATGCAAACACATCTCACACTAAAAGTAATATAATATAACAGATTGAAGTTTAAATGATAATTGGCAGGGATCCCAATGAAATGTAATGTATAAGGTCCAGATAAGCTGATGTCACAGATACAATTTTTAAATGAAAACATAAATGCCCCCCCCTCCCTTTTTCTTCCAGTGTTTATTGGTTTCTCTGTTGTTATGTGGATTGTGCTGTACAAAAATATCACTTTTCCATATAGTTAATTGGCTCTCTGAGGATTTAACATAACATATTTGCAAGCATAATATTAGCTTAAGTAGCTTGACCGCACGCTTTCACACAAACCTGACAAACTGTTTACATGTCTAATATCCACTTTTCAAATAATTCAAACCTTCAGCATTAAAAGTACTTAATTATTTATTTGATATTTCACACAAATCCTTCACCTCCCTCTAATGCCTGAAGTGAAAAAAGAAACAGCCTCCAGCAAAGTAGCCAATAACTGCTGAAACGCCTGGGCTTTGATAAAATGATAAATGTTTTTATTTATACAAGTCTCACGCTCATCGAGCATTTTAAAATGAATAATATGAAATGTTAAATCACTGAAATAAAAAAAACATATTTTAAAATAATGTATTCCTATGATGGCAAAGTGTCCCAGTTTCTTCAGAAATCATTCTAATTTGCTGCTGAAGGAATATTTATTATAATATCACTGCTGAAAACTGTTATGCTGCTTAATATTTTTAAATTCTAAATCTACTTAAAATAAATAAAAGCATGGATTTATTTCAAAAGAAACAAAGAAAGATGCAAACTTTTGGACATGTCTTTAAGCTTTGCGAGTTCAGTTCAGTCTTCTTTGAAATGAGTCATTAAGAGTGGACACTCACTCCACCCACTGAACACTGGGGCACAAACTCCACAGGGGGAACTGAAAATGGCTTCTTAATGTCCACTGTCTCTTTAAGGAGCACCCCATGAGGAGGAGAAAAAAAGAGAGCACCAAAAAAAAAAAAAAGTATATCGGGAGAAATCTGGGACCGCAAGCGCAAAATGAATCAATGGAGAGTCATTGTTTTGTGTGCACCACAGAGATCCTGTGGAAAACAAACCTCCTTTCTGCTTCCTCTGCTGATGCTCACCCAGAACCGATACAGTGTGGGCTCAGAGCCAGATCAACCAGCTCCACCGCTTCAGCAAAGCCGGTCTCAGACGCCCAACTGCGACGCACAATGAATCAAACAAAAAGTACGGCGACACCTCATTTCCCCCTCACTTAGAGTCTCATTCAACGACATAACTGACGGAAAAACACAACTAGAACAGAAAAACGTTGGCCTGAGTCCAGAGCTTTGTCATGATGTATCTTGAAGCCCAAAAATACCTTTAAAGTTAGCCTTTTCTACTATTACATTTAACAAGAATTACCCATATAGGAAGCCACCACCCCCCCAAACAAAACAAAAATGTTTGCCTTGTTTTCACAAAAATCTAATCAAAATGAAGTTAATTATAGCTTAGAACAAGCTAATTAATCTGCCAACGGGGTAAGCAGATTATTTAGCTCACTTCTTTTTAATTAGATTTTTCTAAAAAAAAAAACCTAAAAAACAAAACAAGACAAACATTTTTACTTGTTTCGAAAATTCTTCATGATTTAAGAATTTACGCATTTTTTGCAGTGCAGTTATATATATATATATAAAAAAAACAGCACTAAACACAAACGTTATTATTATAGCTGGTGTCAAATCCTAAACCCCAGTGGGGTCAGAGCCAAGCGGTTGAACATGACACACAGTTACGATACGATGCTTTCGGGAGATCCACACATGAAAAGCACGGTTGCATCACACAGTTGAGTTGGCTGGCAGGTTTGGGATGAGACTACTGTGATAGCGGAAGCGAGACAAATTTCTGTCCCATGTGAGAGGCTGGTTTGTACTTGTTCACATTATGTGAGCCTCACCGCACACCTCCACACAGTCAACTGTGTGCATAATTCAGATGAGCTGCCAGACAGATATTAAATGCCTGCTGTCTGCCATGTCCTTAAGTGGAGCCGTTTCTTATCGGATCGATCAGAGAAAACAACTGCCCTGAGCCACAGACATCCTCCGAGTTATAGTGCTCCGTATCTGTGTGTACATGTGACCATCACAGTTGCTCCACATCTTCATTCACTATCTCATTGAATTCTACTGACTAAACAGAAAGATCTAATACAAAAAGCTGCGTTTTATCTTGGATTCGCAGTGCAGATGAGCCCCAAATCCAAAACCTAATGCTTGCAAATCAATTTGTGAGGGAGCAAGTAATAAACAGAGTGAACACAAAAGAGAGTAGAACAAAACAGGACATCACAGATTCAATAAAAGTTACATTTTTTTTGGTGATTAAAAGAAAATAATGGACTCCTCCCACACCTCTAAAATAAACAAAGAAACAAAAAAAACTGCAGATTAGCAAAGAAAATATAACTGGGCTAGGCAATCTGTGATGACATACAGTATCAAATACCGTTTAAGCCTCTACTCCGTTTCATGTGAGATTACTACATGATCTCTACAGGCCTTCAAGAGCACTATTCATTCAAAGCAGTGTGAGTTTTTAAATGTTTAGCTTGCAGTCTCTGAGCTCACTGTGTCTTAACTATATAGTAATGACTCATTCTAGCCTACGGAAAAATCGTTTCATGAACTGAGAAATCCAAATTACCTTGATCTTTTGACCTATAAAAGGTGCTATAAAACATCCTGTAAGTTTCACAACTCAAAACTTCCTCGTAAGTCTAAAATCAGCTTATACTGAAGCCAATACGCCAACACAGGTTGGTGAATGTGCCACTTCATGACAAAACAGGGTGGCTACAAACCAACTCTGTAGAACAAGATGTTTCTAATGCATTCGTAATGCCAGCTTCTACATCGCTGCCTGTTTAGCTCCACCCACCGATTTGCACATGTAGTGTAAATAGCGAGGCAAAAAAACCCATGAAACATTGCTTTCCTTCTGGTCCTAACATTTGGACAGTGCGAATTAACACAGAACTTTTAACTAACAGGCAATGCTGTGTTGACTATATTGGATCCGACAGTTATTATGCGGTCAGTATTTAATGTGCTTTAAACCTAAAACACAGCCCCTCTATCGGTGTAGGATGTACGCTGTCAAACATACACATCTGTTAGCTAATCATAGCAGTGGGCATTTGCTTCCGAGTCTACAATTCTTCACGTTCTGATTAGGGGGATAAAACAGGGTCTATTACTTCTAAATTATGTCTTTTGAAAAATGTTAAAAATATTATAAAAGTGGACCTCAGAGAACAGTACAAAATAAAACAACGGCAGCTCATAAGCCCTCTAATGCATCCTTGCTGAATAAGATTATTAATTTACTCTAAAAAGAAAAAAGAAAGAAATAAGGATCTTACTGACCCCAAACTTCTGAATGGCTGTGTATGCATTGGCATGAGATTACTGTAATAGTCTGTCTGCGTAATGTTATATAAACTCGTTACGTCATGACCGTGTAAATCCTGTAAAGCTTTCACGTGAATGGGAATACTAGAAAGAGATGTGATGTAACAATCTGCAAAGCAAGGTTTATATGTGACAAACATTAGTAATTCACAGCCGGACGATAAATCTCAAAACGCACTCCAGACCCAGTTTTTCATTACTCAATCTGAAGGAAATTAATGAATGCAAAACATATTGACCAGGACCTGAAGTGCTGATGCAATGTCATGAAATAAAGATCAATACATAATTGTATCAGCACAGCTGTAAATTTTCTGCCAGACTTTCACTGTTGTAATGATGAAACGCCGATCATCCCACCCTATGAGATAACCCTATAGTCTAACAAACATCTTGACTGCAGAGTGTGTCTGTGAACTGTGTGTGTTTTAGGGGAGTGTGAGCCAGACTATTGCATCTATAAAGCTCGTGGGGATGTACATTAAATTGTTTTTGAGAGCTCCAGAAACAAGAAAAATAAGGCTAGAGGGAACATCCTTTGACAGCACCCTGGGCGGGCTGATTGTCGGCCATTTTCAGCGTACCATCTAAAATGCCTGTGTTTGTAACCAAGACAACTAGACAAACAACATGACAGTGAGCCCCAGCTGTGCCGTGCAAACACAATGCGCTACTGGTGGGACCGTCTGATTTGGGTTTGGTATAAATCATTGATTTGTCATCTATGACTGACATTGTACAATCCATTTGACCCCCCAGCATTTCTGTTTCAACCACATTGTTATGCCATGCAATAACAACGAATACTGTACGGCTGAGGAGGAGGAGCTCACCGTTTCGCTGAGGAGGTCCTCTGCCCATCTGCTGGTTCTTGCCAAAAGGATCCTGTGGGTTTGGGCTCATGGTGCTGGTGTGCAGAGCTGAGTCAGAGTTTGTTCTGTGGCAGAAGGAGAGAGGAAGAAAGGAGGGAAACAGCTTGGTCAGTGAGCCACCAGAAAAACTGCTGAGCTGAGCCATGTCAACATGACCCTTTGCCCTCGCTCACTGTAACTACACATGATGGTTCTCTCAAGAGCACCTTACTGTACTCCAGTGCTTCTCTCTGCTTTATCAGGTCTGACCTTTAAACCATTCTCAAGTGACGTAAATAATTAAAAAATACAGTTCTCTCTTTTCTATTTGCAAAGTAAAAGTTCAAGGGTGAAGTCACTCTACATCACGATAAAGAGTGAGGTAAAGGGGTGTGGGGGTGGGAGGGGGGCAGATTAGTAGAAATAATGATCCCTGGTTTGGATTAGCTTGGTATAGTGATATATTAGTTAACTTAGAACAGCCGGCTGAGTAGAGAAAAGGCATCCGTGATTGGATGAAATCATTCGGTTTGTATGAAGGCTTGATCAAGAAACAGTTTTAACCGAATCTAAGGATAACAGGCTGAGAAAAGGAGATCTGCAGGGGGTGATGGAGAAAAATAAAAAAACAAGAGACAGGTCCAGAGAGATCTGTGAGAGAGAAACTTGAAAGTCAAAGGTCACCTGTTAAGCTGTGATATTAATCTAAATCCAGGTCGTTTCTCTTCGGTCCATGGCGGTTGCTCCCTTTAGAAACGGAAACAGTCACGTGTTAATCACTACTGTACTGAGCCTGTAGCCCTGGCTCAGGGGTTAGTACAGCAGGACGAGCAAGAGAGAGAGACAAAGAGAGAAGAGAGCGAGCAGGGTGGAAACTCCTCTGTGACACCTTCCAAAAAAACATAAACAGAGCCGTAGAAATCAGAGCCTATTCCCCCAGGTTAGTCTAATACTGTGCAGCACTGATTTACTGCTTCAATTAGATTGGAGCTGCCACGTCTGAGAGCAAACAAAAGTGCTATAATATCTTCGATGGTTAATGAACCAAAAGAAACACGCAGGCATCACCTCAGCAGAGCAACAGCACAGGAAATCAAGATATAGACTCAGCCAAATAAACAAATACATCTTACTGACCACAAACGCAATAAGCAAGAATGAGAATAAAAACCTTCTACGCAATTATAGTCCTTCAGAGACTGTTTCTAAAGGAAAAGCGACCAGAACTTAATTGTGAAACTTGATGCCTTTACATTTCGATGTAGAATAAAGGATTCTTAAAAAACATACTAAAAAATCATCATGACCCCAAACTGTAGTTTATATGAAGCTAACATATATATATATATTTCTATCTGTAACCACTGATATAACAGCTGTGCCATTACTCATGGCGAGTAACAGCATGTGGCAAGTGTGGCTAGAGCACAAAACTATGGGTGTATAATAATCAATGTTCACAGTGTAGCTGCACAAGCAGCCCAGCAGATGTAGTCTGTGCACGCTGCTGTGTGCCAGAACAGGGAAGCTGGTTCCCACTAAGATGGTTAACATATTCCTATCACTAAGACAATAAAGAGAAATAATAAACAGATTTCCTGCAGCCGCTCTATTGAAGGAGAGGCTACAGTATGCCAGACCACACTAGGGTGATGTAATGCTCCAGTGCGGGAAAAGAAAAGATACTCCTTGTAACATCAGAAAATGGCCTTCCTTCACTTTTTCCTGTTAACCTGGTCTGCACTCCTGTTTTGAAGTGTATTAAGACTTGGCTTCACATGCATTATGGAGCACTAAAGTCAGTGCCTGTCAAACATCTATGATTGTGAGAGATTTAATATTTCAAATGCATATACAATTTCTGCCTATTTCGAATTACACTATTTTAACAAAGAATAAACTTGATGCATTGTCAGTTATACATAATTCATCATATTTATTAGTTATTAACTAATCGCACAGTTGGGTTTTAAATCTAAAATCTGTAAAGTAGTAAATTTAAAGTAAATACAAGTAAATCTATTTTAGTATTTTAAACACATTCAGGACTGCTACAGTTTATACTAGTTTATTTTAAAGGGATAACTCACAATAAAAATTGTAGAAAATGTAAATTGCAATTTTTTATTAAATCTCATAATTCTGACATTTTTTATTGTAATTGTAAGTTTAAATCTTGCAGTACTGAGGGGTACTCAGAGGGGTAAACTCACAATTTAGAGAAAAATAAAAGTCAGAACTGCAAGATATAAACCAGCGAGAAATAACTTCTCTGAATTCCAGTTTATATGCCGCAATTTTGACTTTCTCAGAATTGGGAGGTTATGTAGGTTTTATATAGTATGTAAATTAAATAAATAAAAGATTTAAGTGCACTAGAGCTTCAAGACAGTATCTAGCAGGCAGTATAGCATTATATAGACTCCTAACAACAGCAGGTCTTGATAAAAGTTGCTAGAAAAGGATTTGTAAACAGATTATTTTAAGCTGACCTGTGGTCAAAGACAACAAGAAATCTTTTTTATACTGGCATCAGGCAGACCACCAAAAACGGAGAGATTCTTCAATGAAAGCACATCGTTATTGAATCACACTTGAGTGAGGATGAATGCCTTTCTAGAAGACCTCCCAGAGGAAGTCTTGTCTGGGAAGAGCAGAGGCTCAGATCCAGGATGGGAGAGCGTGGGACTAAGAGGACAGCGCTGACCCATGTTACTGACCCAGTCCAGCTGAGCTCCACAGGGAAACGTATGGATGTTGCCTAGGATTCAGAACCAGCCCTGTTTACCCAGACACCAGAGGGACAGCTGTACCCCAGGGAGAGATGAGCCTGAAAGTATCATAGTAGCAACTGTCGTCCCTACGGACGCAACTGAGCACTGGGGCACACTAAAACACAGACATTCAGATTGTACACCACATTAAATATTAGTATTATAAAGGTCCCAAATCCATGTGAGAGTATGCGGTGGCAAAAAATTGCCATAGGAAAAGGTTGAAAGGAATGGACGTTAAAAGTCTCCAAAACACTTTGTTACAGTATCAGCTGCTCTTTCTCAATCATTTCAATGCCAACAACATCTTTTTATTGGCAACGTACTACCTCAGTCCACTCACATTTCCTTTTCTGGTGATAGATGTGAGGCCCTGTGAACTGAACTCAAGACACATCCGCCACCCATACACCAGGTTATTGTGTGAATAAGCAACAGAAATCTGCACTGGTTGTGTGGTGAACGGATGGAAGGGGTTAAGGAGCTACGCTGACGCCCTTTTCAGCTCATTAACCCTTATCCAGCGTGTGCTGCGGTAGGTAATGCATCACAGATGTGTGTAGAGAGCTGTAAACAGTTGCTCCAGGGAATACATTAGGATGAGACTCCAGTAAAGCAGAACGATCATCCTCTGCTGCCCAAACACCTTCTACTGCACTCCTAAACCAATACAGAACCAAGAGCAATCCCATACATGCTAGCAGCCAGTGCTCATTTACTCAGTATTAAATGCTACAATAGCTTTGAAAAGCTAGGGAAAGTTTCATTATTAAAAACATGTGTTTATATTACAAAAACGCTGCACATTTTTTGGATGGATGTCCTATTAGATCATCATTATAAACTAATTACTTCAGCACACAATGCCATAATTAATCAGGGTTTCTGCAGGATTTATGAAGGCTTTATTATTACAGGATTAATTAAAGACTTTTCGAAGACCAAGTAAAGCAACTTTAAGGAATAACTTGAATGGAGCACAATACGCACTGTAATTATGGTCTTTAAATGCAAATGTATTACATAAGCAATATTTGATTAACATTTGAACATCTTGATTTAAGAATGTTTAATTAAACTTAATACCATGACTTTATGAATTTAAGACGGTCTGCTCCAATTTAAGAGGTTTATTAGGTCTTCTTAAGGGGGAA